>JANRMT010027041.1:5571827-5590667 GCA_026402145.1 Polypterus bichir lapradei | reverse complement strand
TGATGCACTGCCATCCCATCCGTTGTTGATTCCTGCCTTGTGCCCAAGTGTTGCTCAGACAAAACACATTTTACTTGGACTCTGAAGATCAGATTAAGCAAATTTAAGATGGATGGATTTGGGTGGATAGCAAACTTCACAAGACAGCAAAATTAAACTTGGCACAAGAGGGTGGAATGCTTGGCAATACAAAGTGAAGGCAGATGGCTCTGAGAGGATTGTCCACATCTACCACTGTGCTCCATGGGTTGGTGGCCCACTCACTAGGACACCATCTTAGAGTGGCAGAGTTTCACTTTGATCCAGTTTTCTGCCTGATCCTTTTCCACTGACCCATGTCCTGACCTCCCGTGCCTGTTGGCAGCATCTCCAAGTCCTCCTGCCACCTCCATCATGGCATTGCTTCCAAGTTCAGCGAGCAGCCCTCACAAGTCTTACCATTGGCTACCATTAAAACTTCCATTTCAAACCTGGTTTTGCCTCTTTCTGTCAGTCGAGGGATGTTAGCAGGCGCCATGGTAGGAGAAGCAGAGTGTGTAGTAATGAAAAAGAAGCAAAGCACAAACACGGTGGGGCAATTGAGGCACAAGGAGGACTTACTGGTGACTGGACTTCAGAGTTAGTAACTGAGTTTGTGATTCTGGGATCGCGTTGATGTAGTGTTATGGTTCTTCCCTGCCTTTTCATCAAACTCAAAAGAGGTGCAAACCTCCAAAAGCCAGGCCTGTTCTCTCACCTGCCTTAATCGGCCTGGCCCCAAACACAAGGAGCAGACTGATGGCCTACACAGGCTCAAAAACGGGGCAAAATGACACAAAGGGAGAGAAAAAAAACATAAACTCCTCTGGCCCAAAAAAACTAAAACAGTAACCCTTTAAGTAAGTAAAGATTAATTAACTAAAAGAAGCAATGGATTCCAAAAGGGTTTTGCTGCCAAGAGGTAAGCCAAAGGTTAACCAAGCAAGTCCAGAATCCCCAAATCAGTGAGCGGAGCCTAAATGTCCGCACACCAAAGGATTCATCCTGTGACTCAAGTCCAGAAAGTGAACGGAGACAAAGGGACACCCGCAACAAGAACGTCCAAAATGGCCGCCCTTAATGACTGCCTGGGGTGGAGCCAATAGCTGCCCCGCCCCTTGGTGGCCACATAAAAAAATGAGAAAGACGCATAACAAAACATGGAACAATAACTTCAATTATTCAGTTAAGAAAGTACAAATAGGGGGCAGCATGGTGGCGCAGTGGTAGCGCTACTACCTCGCAGTTAGGAGACCCGTCTGGGTTCGCTTCCCGGGTCCTCCCTGCATGGAGTTTGCATGTTCTCTCCTTGTCTGCGTGGGTTTCCTCCCACAGTCCAAAGACATGCAGGTGAGGTGCATTGGCGATCCTAAATTGTCCCGTGTGTGTGTGCCCTGTGGTGGGCTGGCACTCTGCCCGGGATTGGTTCCTGCCTTGTGCCCTGTGTTGGCTGGGATTGGCTCCAGCACACCCCCGTGACCCTGTGTTAGGATATAGCGGGGTGGGAAATGACTGACTGACTGAAAATACAAGTAGACAAGAAAAGAAAAATGTAATCAAAGACAAAGTTTACAAAACATTTAAACAACACAAAAAGGTACAATTAAATGAAAAAAAAGAGTCGGAGATTAAACCCTGTAGGGCATCATTTGTGTTTGGTTCAGTTGGACTCTGAAAGCTGCTGTTGTCACCGACGATTGCTTAGTGGCCGAAACGAAATAAAAATGTGTCAGGGCTGGCAGGTGAGTAGGGTCAGACATTGAAAGGTAAACAGAGCAGTGACAATGTGGGCAACAGCCTGGAATGTAAAAGTGGTGAGGACTAACAACATGGCAATACAAAGGACAATGTGACCAAATGGAGAAGTATGACACTGTCAAACGGGTGGGTAGTCAGTAAAGGATGGACAGTGTGGCCAATGGCCGGGAAAGAGAAAGTGACCCAACAAAAAACAAAGAGGGTGTGACAAACGGAGAGGAGTGAAGTGAAGGTGATGAAGAGGAAAGACAAAGTGGAATGACGGGGAGTCCCAGAGATAGCACTGGTCGGGTATTGTAGTGCAGTGTGTCCAACAGAGGAAACAACAGGGAGAAATGACAGTTTGACAGGCAAGGAGAGTAAGTGACAGTGAAGCCAACAGAGAGGAAGGTCATAATGGTCAATTGACAGACAGGACCGTGAGTACGTTTATGTGCACAAATGAAACCAGCATGAGGGGAATAACCCAGTTAGGGCAGAAACCTGGCTTCTTAAAAATCTGCGCTTACACGTGCAAGAAATCTTCTGGAGTCCAAACCTCCAATGTCAGCAAATGGAGCAAAATGGTGGCATGTGAACCTGAAAATGAGCGCGACGCCTGTGGTCAGTCTCTTGTGTTTTAAGGCCTTTTCACACTCGTAGTCTGCTTGCTTTGTTCCAGATCACGGGAAGTTTCATTAGTTTGTTTCAATCTCCATTTAGTTGGGTTGCATTTCTCACCGTAAGCATTTAAGCGAAATAAACATCCTGTGGGTGTCGTGGACGTTTGTCATTGGGCAGAAACATTTTTTTCCCCAAGGAAAAACTTCCTGGTGGGTATTGACGCACTGCTGCAATTTCCATATAGTTATTAACTGGAAGACTACTTGAGAGTGACACGCTACCAAGTTTATTTGCTGAAGGACGCGTTTCAGACAGTCTGACATCCATGACGTGCTTTAGTTTTATGACAGCAGACTTACCACGTCATTGTCACTTCACTGAATGATGATGTGTGTTTACTCTCCGGTAACCACAATATGAGTGTGACCTCAATTTAGTTTATTTATTATATTGTCATAGATGGCCAGGGCCCTTGCCTGGCCGGGACACCTCTGCTATGGAAGGTCTGAGGGAGCCAGTGTGCACAGAACACTACCTCCCCCAAAACACTAGATGGCAGCCCCACCTCGGACTTCTGCAGGGCATCATGGGAGATGGAGTCCTGCAGCCCTGCTGGGGTGTTGCTGCTGTTCCTAAGGAAGTAGGGCCATGAACACCTGAAGCACTTCCAGGTGCCTAATATAAGGGACTAGCGGACACCACTCCGGGAGCCAGAGTTGGGTGGAAGGTGGGCAAAGCTCGCCGTGGTGGAGTAAAGAAAGAGGAAAAGGAAGTTTTACTGTTGTGCTTGTGGGACTGAGTTGTGCCCTCCGTTTCCCATGTGGAGAAGAAAAATAAAAGTATGTTTGTTTTATCAGTGTGCCTCTAGCGTCTGTGTCGGGTGGGCTGGCTGGCATGCCCCCTAGAGTTGTTACAATTTATGTACAGTATTTCTGTAGTTTATTTATCTACTGCCTTAGCTCTTGTACATATTCTAACAAATGCCTGACTAACATTAACTTGCATGTCAGTGTCGGTGGGCACATTGAGAGGACGCATGGTGCAATCTTGCTGTGAGATTAGGATGTTTGATTGGTGGTCTCTCAGGGCACTGTTGTTTGTTACTTGCCACCTCTGTATGTGTTGTGGTTGATTTTACAGAACTGCTGTCCAATCGCGCGCGCGTGTGTGTGTGTGTGTGTGTGTGAGACTGACTGACAGCCTGAATCAGTTGACGCTCTCATTGTACGAGTCATTGTATGCAAATTATGTTTGTACCTCTGTGTGTGTGCGTGAGATACATCTACGAGGAACATTCAAAAAGTTTCTGCAGTTTTGTTTTTTTTTTTACTTTATTTATTAAAAATTTCAAAAAGGAATGACATCAATTTTCTACATAGTCACCTTCCTTTGTGATGCAATTTTCTCAGCGTTGTACCAGCTTTTTAATGTCATCAGCAAAAAGTGTTTTTGGTTGAGCGTGTAGCTACTGATGCACCGCTGCTTTCACATTATTGTCATCTCATGGCTGTAGTTGGACATTCAGAGCGCTGTGAATCCGTCACACTAGTACGGCCATTATTGAACATTTCAATCCACTCATAGACGACTCCATGAGAGAGAACTTTATCCCCATACTGAGCACACATCTGGAGATGAATTTGTGCTCCTGGCACACCTTCAATCCCACAAAAAACGTATGACAGAACGCTGTTTGTCTTTGGTGCAATTTATAAGTTTGGCAGCCATCTTCAGCACAGGGTGACAACTCTGATACTAAACTGCAAGGGCCAGACAACTGATCACATGACACTGTCAGACATGACCAATCACTGCTCCTCCCGCCTTCACCGTTTATAACAAAAATATAAAAGTGCAGGAACTTTTTGAACATCCCTCGTGCGCGTGCGTGTGTATATATATATATACATATATACAGTGGAACCTCGGGTCATGATCGTAATTCGTTCCAGAACTCTGGTCGTAACCTGATTTGGTCTTGACCTGAAGTAATTTCCCCCATAGGATTGCATGTAAATACAATTAATCCGTTCCAGACCATACGAGCTGTATGTAAATATATTTTCTTTAAAGATTTTTAAGCACAAAAATAGTTAATTATACCGTAGAATGCACAGCGTAATAGTAAACTAAATGTAAAAACATTGAATAACACTGAGAAAACCTTGAACAACAGAGAAAACTAACACTGCAAGAGTTCGCGCTATAGCCTTACAAACTGCTCGCTAAAAACACTTTTTTTAATGAGTTTTAAGCACAGGGAAAGAAATAATCATTTGAAAAATCCGTAATTTAATACACCACCAAGAAAAGTAACATTGCAACAATGCACGCTATGAACCGATCGCTGTAAACAGAAGTGAAGTGGAGGTTAAAATCCAATAGAAAAAAGTCTTCATTAAATAAAACGAGGTTAAAACAATGCTCGAAGCAGTCTCTTTAAAAACAAGCCTGGTGCATTCTTTAACTGCCAGCCTTCTCTCTCTCTCCTGCTTGCTCACTCGATGCACAGCGATTGCACAGGGAGAGACTGAAGACGTGCATACGAACTGGAAGGGAAACTGGCTTGTTCGTCACCCGAGTACATGTCATAAACAGATGCAAAAGTCTGGCGAAAGTTTTGGTCGTAACCCGATTTGTACATGTTCAGAGGCGTGTGTGTGTATATATATACTGTATATATATATATATATGTGTGTGTGTGTGTGTGTGTGTGTGTAGTAGTGAAACAGGACAGTGAGGACGTCATTCTTCCCCCTCCCCTCGGCCCACAGCCTCTGTCTCAGACTAGTGTGATTATATCACTCCTGCAAGCAAACTATAATTCTTAACACAATGAGAGAAGTCACAGAATCAACCGGAATGTTTAAGCGAATTATAGAAAAAAAATCAAAAACATCTAAATCCGTGAAGTAGTTCACTCGTTCGCTAACTAAGCAGAGTTAAAGTTACGCCCTGAGGCAGACGCGTGAGTGAGGAAGGCCCCGCAGCCTGATGAGTCTCTCTCAGATTCGTGCTAATAAATCGGAATCACAAGCAAACTCTGATACTTAACGTGATGAGAAAGTCACAAAATCAATGGAATGTTCAAGCAAATTCTAGAAACAAAAGATCTAAATCCGTTAAGTTGTTCTCTTGTGAAAAGTGGACAGACATACAGACGGGTCAAAAAAAACTATTGACTACTAAAGAAATTTCACGCTTGGACCACAAAATTTTTAAAACCGTTTCTTAGTGAGCACCTATGGGCCAAGGGTAACCGAAATTCCAAATTTCAAGTCCCAAGTCCTCGTGATTCGGGAGATTTCGTGATGAGTGAGTCAGTGGGATTTGGCTTTTATATTTATAGATTAGTAGGAGACCTGAATGATGTAGAAATAAATATTGAAAATGCCACTATAAAGGTTTGGGGAATGTCCCCGTATATTGTGGGCAGAGTTGTCTGAAATGACTGATACCGCTCTTGTTTACTGTAAAACAAAAAGACAAAGGAGTGACAGAATACAGGTGATCAAGGAGAGCCGGTCATCTGAAAGGAGGAAGTGAGATTACTCTGTAGGAGGAAGGAGACCAGAAGGCATTTGTACCCTTTATCAACCCTTTACCTGGCATTTTCACTCCCTTAATTGGACCATTTGGCTGTCCCCTAATTGCATGTGTGTGACTAGTGTGTGTTTATATATATATATATATATATATATATATATATATTTTTATTTTTGTATCTTTTTATTGTTTTTACTGCTCCATGTAAATCCTCATCTCCTTAATGTTCATGAGATTCCACAGTTACTGGCAGTAGACACTCACTCGGCGGAGAAGGGTCTCGATCAGGTGATGCCCACGATGTTAGTTGCAAAACGCCCTTTGACTCAGGAAACCCTCGTACAAACCTAATCTTAACCGTAGTGTAATGGGGCCCTAATGTTAATCATAGTCTATTGTGATGGGTGTTGAGGGCATTACATGACTGACCTCGTAGGCACTGCCATCTGCAATCACACTCTGTTGACTTGGCGTGACTACCTCAGCACATCATGTTTGGTATTTCATGTAGTTGAGTGGTTCCCGTGTCAAATCACATTCAAGTCTCAGGCGACCAGCTCCAGGGTTTGCTTGGTGCTGCACCAAGACCACCCTTTCCAAAGGGTCTCGGCACCAATATTTTGGTTCCGCACCAGACTGGGATTGACATGTTCGTATCTACCTAAGCGAACTGGACTTTCAGGGAAGTTGCACCAGAATTCTAAAAATGTGTGAAGTAAATCACATGTCCATCCCTGACCAGAGCCGCCAGTGATCTGCGGTGTGGACACTATGGCTGCCTCGCCCCGATCACACTGTCTCCTCGTGTCTTCAGCACGTGGCTCATTTAAAACTAAACTGACGCTTTAGTATGTAGAGGGTTTTGGTACCAGTCTGCATGCAGTGCCATCTTCTGGCTGGTGGTGTGATTGAGCCCTGCGAAGGAGAGGCACACTGGTAACTGGTCTGTGTGCTGCTGGGATGAGAACAACGCAGGTAAACCAGTATTGCGTTAGCTTTCTCGCCCCCCAACACTCCTCCCGTGACTGCGCTGTATCTTTAGCTCGTCAACATCAATTTAGTGATTTTGAAATACTGAGACAGATCATTTCAGCCTAATGTGATCACTCGAGCATTTGCTTCAGGAAGTTACTACCCTTGGCTGCTGCATGCTTGTGTGTGTGTTTGTGTGGAGCAGATGGTGTGCAAGAGGACATGTGCGGGCTACGGGATCCTGAACTGTCACCCGGTTAAGGGTTTGCATGGCCAAATAACCCAATTGGTCTTAAAGAAATCGACCTCTGCTTAGCTGCTTTCTCACAGACCGACATCCCAGTTTCTCTGCCTGGAATAAGAGAGTGTGACCACCAGATAGGACTGGCGGTGAAGTCATCAGGGAGCATTGCTGGCCTCTCTGTTGCTCCTCTTTGTGACATGTTCATTCCAATCTGGCGGACACTGTCCAGGCGTTTCCTCCATGGTGTCTCTGCCCGCCGTTTACAAGATGGAGACTTGAGCTATAAAGACAAACCTTGTGTGAGCCCCTTGTCCCTGACCCATGCTCCTGTGGCCACCCTGTCAGCCCTTTTTGTTGGTCACAACGTCTCTAATGTTGGGTGATTTTGTTTTTCTTGTGTGTTGGTTATGTTGGCAAACCTCTCTGTCACACTGGCAATACTGTCAATCCTCTTTGTTGGGCCACTTTATCACTCCTGTCTGTCGGTGTCACTACTGTGTCTTCTTGTTTGCCACATTGTTGACTGCTTTGTCAATTTGTCAGTTTGTTGCTCCTCTCTGCTGGCCGCGTTGCCATTCCCTTCTACTGGTCTGACTGTCGCTCCTCTTTGTTTGTGCCCCCTTGTCGTTCCTCTGTCTTCGCACCACTGCCACTGTACCACTCCTGTCTGTTGGCTACTCTGTCGCTTCTCTTTGTTTGCCATCTTGTCATTCCTGTCTTTTCTTTCCATTGGCCACGTTGCCAGTCCTCTCTGTTGGCCCCGCTGTTATTTCTGTCATTTTCTCCTGAAGCCAATTCAGCCTTAAAAGGTCGCTCACTGACTTTATGATGCCCCCCCATCAACTCCTTTAATAAAGCAGACGCCTGGGTGAGATTGGTACATTTGATGCCAGATCACTGGGATGCTGTCTGCATGGCACATACAGAAAGCCAGGCCTAAAGGAGAACAGCCTAACGCTGGTGCGGTTGAGTGTTGGTCAGACGTCCATTTTCCTGAGTGGGCTGTCAACTCGGTCCGCACGCACCCCCCTGAGCCAACTGGGAGAGCAGTAGGAGTGGAGTGGAAGAAGCCACCTTCAGAGGCCTTCACTTATTTTGTGTAATCGCCGGTGGGCACAGTGGTTTAGTAGGAAAGTGTTGCCCCCCCTTGGACGCTGGTTCAGGTGCCGACTACGTGTCTGCTCTCAGTGTGAATTCTGGACGCCACTTTTGGTGACTGTATCCTATTGTGTACTTGTGCCCCTCCAGTGCTGCCAGGAGTAGCAGCTCCCCTCACCCTGAATATGAAGCGGGATGTCGTACACAAGAGACGAGACGAGATGAGACGTCCCCGTGGCACCGCTTTGTTTTTATGGTGTGATTGGGGAAAAGTTAAAACGGAGACGGAGTGCTGAATACGCTGGCATCCTCCTCTGTGCGTCTAGCTGGAGTGTGCAAACAGAGCCTGGCATTGTGACACTGCTCGAGGGGGCAGGCCACAGCGGGGGCAAGAGCGTGACCTCTGACCTCTCAGTGTCTGGCTGCTCGGCTCTCTGAGCGCTCTTTGTGTTGGATTCCTTAAAACACTTTGGCTAACAACTCGGCGGACGGCCCGTGACCCAGCAACGAAAATGTAATCATCAGCCTCTCGTCGTCATGTTAATTATGGGCAAAGGATGGCCAAAATGTCTGTAACTGGATCTGGGGATAGAAACGGGGCCAGAAGAGCTTTCCAGCAGCGCTTGTAACAAGGGAAGCGTTCCTCACATCTGGCCGGCTACTGGAATACTTTTCCTGGCGGCGTTCCCACTCAACCTGCAGGTAATGAGTTTAGCAGGAGAGCGGCTGCCGGCTCCTCTGGGGCCACCCGCTGATTCGCTCACGTCTCCTCCGTCTCGGATTTGAGGCACTTTGCCATTTGCCAGTTGGTGGACTTCTCCCTATTTGGTCCTTTTTTGCGTCCATCCTACAGCGAGGCCGGCAGACCGGACCTTCCATGTTGTAGCCAAAGGGAAGCCCCTCAATTCAACATGTCATCGGTCAGAAAGTGCTACATAAAATGGTCAACTGAAATGTGCCAGGCCATTTGTACCCCAGTGGCAGCTGTCATACTGGGACAAGTAGAGGAACGAACCACCAGAGGCAGCCTGCAGTCGTGGACCACATTAGCCCCTTGCCTTCTCTCCTGGGCTGGTGGTTGAGACTCAGTGCAGATTACACGGCTGTGAAAAAGTATTTGCCCCTGTGCCCATATCGTCTGTTTATGCATTTTACACCAAGAATGGCCTCAGGAAGTGAGGGGACACACAATACGCATTGTAATACAGGAGCACCTCAATAAATCCGAATGTCATCGAAAAGTGCATTTATTTCATAATTCAATTCAAAAAGTGAAACTCCTATATTATATCAATTAGATTACACGCAGAGTGACAGATTTCAAGCGTTTATTTCTTTTCATTTTGCTGATTACGGCTTACAGGTCATGAAAATGAGAATATTGTAAAAAAGTTCAATATTGTAAAGTGATGGCGTGACACTCCACTCGCCTGCAAAGGGGTCCTGAGTCTTGAAATGGTCTCTCCGTCTGCTGCAGTAGGCCACACAATCAGACTGCGGACTTGACCGTTGTCCAGAAGACACTCACTGAGACCCTCACTCCACTAGGAGGGGAAGCCGCAAAAAGTCACAGCTAAAGAAGCTGCCAGATTAATGGAGAGTTGAGGGGAAGAGAGAAAGGCGCACGAGGAACAGGGAGAACCACAGCCTTGAGAGGATTGTGAAGAATTTGGGGAGATTCACGAAGAGTGGACTGCAGCTGGAGTCAGGGCTTCAACAGACGTGTGTATCGGGGACGTGGACTCCAACTGTCACAGCATTCATTCCTTGTGTCAACCAGAGACAACGTCAGAAGCGCCTTACCTGAGCCAAGGAGAACACGGACTGAACTTGTAACAACTCGGTGGTCCAAAGTCCCTAATTTCAGATGAAAGTCAATTTGGAAATCAAGGACCCCGAGTGTGGAGAGGCACAGAATCCGAGTTGCTTGAGGTCCACAGTCAGTGATGATTTGGGGAGCCATGTCCTCTGTTGGTGGTTCTCCACTGTGGTTTATCAAGTCCAAAGTCAGCACAGCCAGCCGTCTAGCAGGACATTTTAGAGCACTTCATGCTCCCCTCTGCTTTAGAGAGATGCGGGTTTCATTTTCCAGCAGGACTTGGCACCTGCCCACACTGCCAGAAGTACCAATACAGTACCTGGTTTAATGACCGTGGTGTGTTTCACTGGGCTTGACTGGACAGCAAACCCACCTGATATAAACCCCATAGAGAATCTGAGAGGAAGAGGAAGATGTTGGCTCTGCTGTCTCTCAATGCAGACAAGCTGAAGGCATCCTGGGCTTCCATAACACCTCAGCAGTGCCACAGGCTGAGCGCCTCCATGCCAGTCATTCATGCCAAAGGAGCCCCAACCGAGTATTGAGTGTCTACATGGACAGACTTTTCAGGAGGAAAACATTTCTGTGTTTTTTATTGGTCTTATGTAATATTCTAATTTTCTGAGATACTGAATTTTGAGTTTTCATTACCTGTAGGCCATAATCAGCAATACTGAAATATCTCACTGCGTGTGTAATGAATCGATTTAAGGTATGAGCTTCACTTTTTGAATTGAATTACTGAAATAAATGGACTTTTTGATGCTATTCTGATTTATTGAGTTGCGCCTTCATGTGATTCCTCAGAACCCTTCCCGTTGTACACCATTTTTTTTTTCCAATTCCCCAGACTGACAGTATAAAAAAAGGAATTTTTGCAAATGTATTAAAAATAAAAATAGGAAAGTCAGTGTCACCATGACATGTGGCTCAGGTGCATCCCGTCCTATTGGTCAGCCTGTGTGGAGTCCACCTGTGGTCAGTTGAGTTAGGGAAGGCACACGGCCGTCTAGAGTCGAGTGTAAGCCAAGTCAAACGCCCGTGGTTGAAAAAATTCCCTGCAGAGCTCCGAGTCCGGATTGTGTCGAGGTGCAGATCTGGAGAAGGCTGCAGTAGTGAAGGTTCCCAGGAGCGCAGTGGCCCCCAGCATTTCTAAATGGGAAAACTCTTCCTAGCGCTGTGTAACCCCGTGGTCAGTAGGGCCAGAACCAGATGGCTCCAGAGAACCTGTGTGGAAATGGCAGAAAATTCCTGAAGGACAACCATCAGTGTCTGAGCTTTGTGCAGAGTGGCCTGACGACACTTTAAAGCCCACCTGAAGTTTGCACAGAGGTGCCTGAAAGACGCTCAGCCTGCGAGGAGCAGGCGTGTCTGGGCTGCTGAAACCAACGTTGTACTGTTTGGCCTCCGTTCTGAGCATCATGTCTGGAGGAGACCAGGCCTGGTGGTGACAGAATCAGGGACTGGCAGACCAGAAAGGGCTGAGGGGACAGAAGAACGGAGCAAAGCCCAGAGATCTCCTAAAGGAAAGTCTGCTCAGAGCACCCTGGACCTGACACTGGGCTGAAGGTTCACAAAGTAAAAGACAAGACAGGAGTGGCTTAGGGACAACTCTGTGACTGTCCAGACCGGAGTCCAGTCACACGTCTCTGGAGAGACTGGAGAGTAGCTGATGGTCTCCATCCAGCCGGACAGAGCTTGAGGGAATCTGCAGAGAAGAAGGGCAGGAGATCCCCCAAATGCAGGTGTGTGACACTCGTCATGTCAAATCCATGAAGACCCCGGGCTGGAATCGCAGCTGAGACGGAGTGAAGGGTCGGAATACTTGTGTCCATGTGAGGTTTCAGTTTTTATTTGTAATCCTTTTGCACAAATTCCTAAAGCCCCCTTTTCACTTTGTCACTCTGCTGGGATGTTGTGTGTTGCTTGATGACAGAAAAAATGAGTGGAAGTGACATAGCAACCTTGTGACAACGTGAAGGCCTCTCTGAGTGCTCTCTCGGGACTTTCTGTATTCAACGCCTCCTGTCCCTTGTGTGAAAAAGTCATTGTCCCCTTTGCTCGGTTGCAGCGATAATTACAAGGAAACGCGTCTCTCACTTGACGTCAGCCTTTCACATCACTGCTGCTGCTGCTGCTGCTGCCACTTTGCTGTCATTCTGACGCACTGGTCAGTTTGTGAGCATCGACTACTCGTTTCAGGTCATCTCCTTCAGGTTCAAGTCCGGCCAAACCTTCAGAGCCATTCAGTTGTCGACGTGCTGCGTAAGCCAGTGACGCTGCAGTTTGAGGTCATTTACAGGTGAGAATGTTCTGGAACAGTGCACACTTTTGGAGCTCATCGTCACAGACTTGGCATGTTGATCTGGTCTTGTGAGTGAGCCATGGAACTGAAATTGAACACGTCTGGGATCAGCAACATTAAGGGAGATTTAAGGGAACAAAGTTTGGACGTGTTGGGGGGGAGAATAGGACTTTGATTGGCTGTGTCTCCCTAAATAGAAACTGCACAGAAATGATCCTCATATTGTTTACCACACGTAAATAGTGTGCCATCCCCAAACGTTATGTGATTCTGATCTTAGAAATTGAATAGCAAAAAAAAAAAAAAAAAAAATTTTAAAATTGCTCAATTGTTACTTCGCATGTAGGAAAAGTTTTGGAATCGTCCAAAAAGTCGATGTTGAGATTTTAATCTGAAAATATTATTTTTGGAATTCTGTCTGTCTTGTTTGTGTGAACACGATAACCTGAGGACGCTGTCACTGAGGTCAGCCAAATTTTGCATACAACAATGAGGTACAAGACGTAGATTTCTGCCAACTGTTGGGCTCTTTCCGCTAACCAGAAGTGGTAGTTTACCTTTCAATCGTGCAGCTGCAGAGTCCCATTTATTCAACTTTCATAATAATTGTCCAATATATTATTAGTTTGATTTGATTTGTCGTTGATGGTTCTTTAATGTCCATAATATCAAACTGCAATCCTTGTCCTGCGGTTTGCTCCTCAGATTTCCATGCCCGTATCTGAGCGTACGAGGAGAGGAGAGCTGAGCTCCCGGTGTGTTTTTTGTGTTTTCCTTCAGCTCGCCAGCTCTTACTGTCATGGACGTCTCCTGACAAGGTGGGCTTTGGTTTCTGAGTCACTGCTGAGCTGTCGTTGCTTATCTGAGATGCGCCCAATTCCTTACAGTGCTGGTGAACGGTAATGAAAACTAGCAGTGAAAATCTCATTTGAATTGAAATAAAAACAACAGTTAAAAGTGAATAAAGAAGACAATAACGCCAAAGCAACTAAACCAAAACAGAGTTAATGGTAAAGTCAGAATAGTGGTAGTCTTCCTCTTCAGTTCCCACTTTTAAAGACTTCTTGAGAGACTCGGGCGAGCCTTGAACATTTGAGGTCAGACTCTCCCAGTGTTTGTTTTCAATAAATCGAGATCTGAGCCGAGGTGGGCTCTTAGACCACTAGAGTGAGGAAGGAACTTACATACAGGCTGTGCTGTGTGAATGGTAAGGTGGGACAGTAAGAACACACACACGATGGCCCATCAGAGTCGTGTCTGTGCCTGAACTTGTGCCAGCCTGTCCAGTTAACCCAGCACAGGTTCAGCTACTAAGAGCACATCCTGATGATCCATGAAAAGTGGGTGGAGGTGGCTCAGTCTCGGCTCTCCAGTGCTGGAGTGGAGTGGGCCCTTATCACGTGAAAGAGTCACTGATGACCTTAATGAAGTGTCCCTTCAAGTTCAGTGTAGCAGAATTGGCACCTTAATGAATGTCATTACCTACACCTGGGCGGGCTGGCTGGCAGGCTGGCAGTGCTCTTTCATGTCAGTACAGCTGCCATGAGAAGGGCCTACATGTGATGACAGCTCAGCAGCGACTCAGAAACCAAGATGATGTTTCCTGAAGATTTTCAGGACAGCTTTAGACTAATTTAATTTTTTTTTTTTTGCTGTTCAGTTTTTAATATTAGAATCCCTCATAACCTGGTCATTTTCATTCATTTTGCGGAGTGCAGAATGTTTATTCAAATTACACAGCTGGAATATGAGAACCATGTCTGTGTCATTTCAATTTAGAGATAGATAGATAGATGCTTTATAAATTCACATACATAGGTGGAATTGAAGAGTCGCATAGTGTGGGGTCTCCTCAGTCTGTCAGTGATGGAGGACGGTGACAGCAGTCTGTCGCTGAAGCTGCTCCTCTGTCTGGAGATGATCCTGTTCAGTGGATTCTCTATGATTGGCAGGAGCCTGCTCAGCGCCCGTCGCTCTGCCACGGATGTCAAACTGTCCAGCTCCGTGCCCACAATAGAGCCTGCCTTCCTCACCAGTTTGTCCCTCTTCTTTATGTTGCCTCCCCAGCACACCACTGCGTAGAAGAGGGCGCTCGCCACAACCGTCCAATAGAACATTGGCAGCATCTTATTGCAGATGTTGAAGGACGTCAGTCTTCTAATGAAGTATAGTCGGCTCTGTCCTCTCTTACACAGATCATCAGTATTGGCAGTCCAGTCCAGTTTATCATCCAGCTGCACTCCCAGGTATTTTTAGGTCTGCACCCTCTGCACAGTCACCTCTGATGATCACGGGGTCCATGAGGGGCCTGGGCCTCCTAAAATCCACCACCAGCTCCTTGGTCTTGCTGGTGTTCAGGTGTAAGTGGTTTGAGTCGCACCATTTAACAAAGTCCTTGATCAGGTTCCTATACTCCTCCTCCTGCCCACTCGTGATGCAGCCCACCATAGCAGTGTCGTCAGTGAACTTTTGCACGTGGCAGGACTCCGAGTTGTTTTGGAAGTCTGATGTATGTTGGCTGAACAGGACCACAGAAAGTCCAGTCCCCTGCGGCGCTCCTGTGCTGCTGACCACAATGTCAGACCTGCAGTTCCCAAGACGCACATACTGAGGTCTGTCTGTAAGATAGTCCACGATCCATGGCACCAGGTGTGAATCTACTGCCATCTCTGTCAGCTTGTCCCTGAGGAGCAGAGGTTGGATGGCGTTGAAGGTGCTAGAGAAGTCCAGAAACATAATTCTTACAGCACCACTGCCTCTGTCCAAGTAGGAGAGGGATCGATGTGGCATGTAGATGATGGCATCCTCCGCTCCCACCTTCTCCTGGTATGCAAACTGCAGAGGGTCGAGGGCGTGGCGGACCTGGAGGTATAGCAAGTCCAAATCCTTTCCAACCCGCCCCCAATAAGTCCAAACTTTGTTAGCTTTAATCTCCCTGAGTTTTGATGATCCCAGACGTGTTCAGTTCAGTTCTGTGGGTCACTCATATGAACAGTTCAGGACGACAAGTGTGAGGTCCAAAAGTGTGGTGGTTTGACATGGAGTTTCCCAATAAAGTCCAGGGTTCGAAGCGTCTCCACCCCATCACAGTTTTCTTGATGTTCTGTCTCTTCAGTGGCTGACCCAGCGGCCCTCGTGTTATGTGGCACTTGAAACTCGTCTTCTTTATTCCAAAAGGCTTGGCGGTCATCCTGGTGTTTCTTTGCACTGATGCCACTGTTGGATAGCAGAGTTCCACTTCCATGAATCCCATTTTTCCACAATCAGGGGTCCTGAACATTGGCCTCTGCAGTTCTTTGGATGTCCTCCCGGGATGCTCTCTGACTTCTTGAATGAGTCGCTGGTGTGCCCTTGGTGCCATTTTGTCAGGCTTGCCATTTGCTCACATACTGCATTTGCAGATGGTGGCTGTCAGTGAGGTGCCTTACAGATGGCCGTGTCACACTTTTCTTTCCTGATCGGGAACAACAACATTTATTTATATCGCACATTTTCATACAAACAATGGAGCCACCCGCCCACCAGTCTCTTTACGAATTCACTTTGATGGAGGCCTCATGTTCTTGTGAGGGTCAGATTTGACAGGACTGGCAGGCTGGCTGTTTTTAGTTCATGCAGTAAAACCTTGGCCTGCCAAATTGACCCCAAGGACACATGGATGCAACTTGTTCAGGAAGTCTCAGGGGATTCCAGGAGAGCATCCAGTATTCTGCAGGCTTCTGTATCTTCAGCCAAGGTCAACATTCAGGGCTCCACAGTAAGAGCGAGAGAGAGCGGGGGAGCAGGCGCTGACACAGCACATTGCCACACCCACCACATGACGATCCCAGATTAGGACCCGAGTGCAGCCGTGTGGCGGGTGACACCTCCGCGCCACACGAGTTCAGATGGAGTGGAACCAGTGGGAGTTTTTTTATGGTGGCTGGAGTGCCAATTCTGCCACCAACCCCCAGGTTTTTCCCTGCAGGTTGAAGGGCCTCCATTCAGGGCTGGGTGCAGATTAACGTCATGCCGGGGACGGAGCAGTTGAGATGGAGGAGAAATGGGATTAAGAAGAGAGGAGCAGAAACCACTGCTAGTCAAGAGGAAGAAACCCTGGCATGATCCCTAAGCTTTATGGGACAAAGACAAACGGGTCAACAGTCAAACTGTCATCTGGCAGGTGACAGAGGGAACATCAGTTACACACAATGGTGCTACTGTGTTGGAGTGAGGATGCTTTGAAGATTTGCCATGATTTGTGCACTGTTCTGGAATGTTCTTGGGACAGTCGTCTGTTGTGACCTGAAGCCGCGGTGTCATTGGGTGGGTTATGCAGCAACAATAACTGAATGGAGGGGCCGAATTGAAGTCTTGAGTTGAGCTCAACACAGAGGCCCTGAAACAAGCAGTTGACCCTCACAAACTGGCCTCCGTGTCAGAGTCGAACTGTGAAAGGCTGAGATTATTGCTGCTTAAAGGGGGCCTTTACTTGTTCACACGGGGGGCGTTGGATGACTGTGTGTGTGTGTGTGAAGTAATTAAAGTCCTGATCTAAATGCTGCCTCAGGTTCTGCAATTCATAAAGAGGGGGCACATACTTTTTCACAGCCCCGTCCTTTTTTTTTTCCCCCTAATGTCCGTCAGTTCAGTTAACTTTAAACTGTCACTCTGCACAGATTCTGACAAATTAACCACGTGGGAGCAGTCAGCAGGTGATGGTCACATGTTCAAGTGCCCAGGATGTGCCCAAGGCCCACCTGGCCCTTCAGTGCCCTTTAAACACGCTGGCTTGTACCTTTGACTCCATGACCTTGTGACTCCCCTGCTGTGAACGCTGACCACTCCAGACCTCGGCCTGAATTGTGAAGTGACCTTGGCACTCCTCATCAGTGAGCTGCTGTGCCCCGCAGCCACGTTCTTTGGTGGCCATGCCCTCCTCTACTTGTCACTTGCCACCATGGCCATTCTGAACAGTCAGTCTTGTTTTTGGTTCCCTCGGTGTGCCCACCCTTTGTACGTTTTGACATTTAGCCAAACACTCAGTTGCAGGGCCAGGTGGCATGTGTGCACAGCTGTCTAATTAAGAAATAAACGCGTTGTGTGGCAGGCCGATGGGCATGGGGCCAAGCTGCTGACTGCATGATTTTCTTTCACATTGCACTGCGCTGCGTGTAGTCGCCTCTCCCAGCGGGCATGTGTTGCCAGTCTTGATGAATGAATTGTACTTTTAATTTATCCCTCTGGTGACGTCATTTCCAAAGGCGAAGTCCATTCACACTTTTCTGTGGGAAGATTTGTGACTGGCACAGCTGCAGGGAGGGATCCTAACATAATGAGTCACGGGGTGGGCCGTAGTGGGCCCATGTTTAGTGCCACAGCACAAGAGGCATTTCAAAGATCTACACAGCTGTGGACAAAAAGATATGCCAGGGGGTGACTTCACACACACAGTGTCACTCCAGGTTGTCACATGGGCCAGCTGGAGTCATCACCTGTCATGTGTCAACAGGCCACCTTATAAAGAAATATGGCCACCTGATGACATGAAAGACACTATATGGAAATGAAGAGACCCGTCCACTGCAGTCATGGTGCCATCAAAGCAAAGTGACACTGTTTGTGTCACTGAGTGATGACTTTAGACATTGCAGTGAAGGCCATCACAGCTGTCATGTTGTGACCAGACACTCGCCTGGCTATGACCTGCCTTGTAAGTGAACATTGAAGACACGCAGCAGTGGCACCCACCAAAAAAGCTCTATATGAAATGGACACGGGGCTGGTTTATTGTGCTGGCAGGCTTCAGACTGGCATGATGGTGTGCTTTGTGAAAGGCGCTATATACAGTGAACATCGATCATGTGATTTCTGGTCTATTCTGTGTGCAAAACGTTGAGGTGGGCTGCGACATTCCACTTGAGGATATATTCTGTGAAAGGCGCTATATAAAATAAACAACTGTGTGGCAGGGCGCCACACTCCGTTTTGTGAAAGGTGCTCTATAAGAGGCAAAAGATTTTGGTGGCTTCATCCTGTCTAGTGGTGTGCTCTGTGAAAGGCGCTATATGTAACGAACATTGGTCTGGTGATTGTGTCAGGCAGAAGAATATCGGGCAGTCGTCAGACTGTTTGGTGGTGTCCTCCGTGAAAGGCGCTATACACAAAGAAGCTTGATGTTTTCTTGTGGAAGTCCGTGACATTTCCTTGATGCTGTGCTTTATGAAAGGCGCTATATAAAATGCACGCCGATCCATTGATTTTCTTAGGCAGAAGAATTTTTTATGGCCTGTGACGTTACACATGAGACAGCTTGATGGACTGCTCTGTGAAAGGTGCTATATACCATAAAGGTGTAGCCAGGTGACGTGACGGCGATGATGCAGAGCTGACTCAGCTGAGCCTTGGGTGCTTTCTTACTGCCATCTGGCTGGTGGTATTTTGTAAAGGAGTGTCACTGCTGCGTGATGTCACTTGGAGCACTTGGCACTTTTTTTT
>JANRMT010027041.1:5538232-5571817 GCA_026402145.1 Polypterus bichir lapradei | reverse complement strand
CTGCGTGATGTCACTTGGAGCACTTGGCACTTTTTTTTAGTTTAGGTCCCCCAAGGGTTTTTATTACATTTTTATTCTGCCTTTCATGTGCCATCTGCCCATCGCAGGGTGCCCCATCACATTTTCAAGACAAGCTGGCGCTGAAGACGGGCTCTTGTTCAGATGCCTGCCCTCTTGACTCTTTCCCATGCCTGCCCAGGAACACTGAGCTGGGAATCAAAATGGCTTTGGTGCCCACAATTCCAGCGGTGCCGCTCATCCCTTTGAAGAGCTGGCCTGGGAACACTGGCTCTGCGGAGAGCTGCCATTGCGTGGAAGAAAAGGAGGCAGCCAGCAATTAGGGGGTCTCACTCATACCTGGCATACGGCGCCTTCAGAGACACTCGCGCTCCTCTTTGTTCCTAATATGGTGACTGCTGGGCTTTCAAAAAATAGAATAAGTAAAGCACAGCGGTCTGTAGGTAGGGGGCTTTCAGGAGATACTTTGAAGAGTGAGTGCCTTCACTCCCCAGTATAGAGCGCCTTTCAGCAGGCCCGTACAAGTTCAGTCTTACAGTACGCAGTGCCTTTCAAAGTGTTACTCCTCTCTGCTTTCACGTAGCGAGCCAGAAACCCACGTGTGCCTTCTAGACACTGCACAGCGACTTTACAAGAGTTGGGGTCCACAAATAAAATCCCCCGCATAGTAAGTAGCAGGCTGTAAGTGACTCCATTTTACTCTCAAAACATACAGCGCCTTGAAGATGAAAGTCTCACCTGTCTGCTTAACCCAGAGGGGGCTTTCCGGACGTACACAGCGACAGCAGAAAAGTGCCAGTGCTTTCAGAAAGCATTCTGTCCTCGGTGCCCTCTGACGGACCTCACCCAGGTGTTCACTCCTGCAGCGTATAGTGCCTTTCAAAAGTGGGACCCTCCTGTCTGTCCTCCTACTGTGAGCCCCTAGCCCTTATCTGGCCTGTCAGATTTAGAGGAGTCAGTGCTCTCAGAAAGTGTACAGCGCCTTCAGGCGAGGTGTCACACTGTCACTGCTCAAAGTCTAGTGCCTTCTGGAGGAAGTATTCACCTTCAAGGTATATAGCGCCTTTGGATAAACGGCCAGGTCTTAAAGTGCTTTCAGAAGATACTCCCCTAATAGTACATAGCGCCTTCCATTTAAAAAAATATGGGACTGCCTGTGCTCAGTCCAGCCTGTAGACGTAACGCTTTTAGAAGAAGGAGCGGTCTGTCCCTGGTATGTAGAGTGGCACTCCTCTTAGGCCCCCTGCAGTGTATATGGTGCCTTTCAAAAGTGGGACCCTCCTGTCTGCCCTCCAGCCGTGAGCCCCCAGCTCGTGTCTGCCTGTTTGGCGCTATATATAGTGACTTTGACAAGTGTTTACCTCATAATATGTGGCGCCTTCAGAAGGAGTATCACACGGGTAAGTGCCAGACTGTGAGGTGTGTTCAGACAACATTTGCCTTTATAGTATATAGCGCCTTCAAGAAGAAACTCTCACCTTACTGCCCGGCCTTTAAACGTGTGAGTGTTTGTCAGACATTACTCTGTAGTGCCCTTCGATGGAGCGCCACTCCTGTTAGCCCTGGTACAGTAAGTGAGCCAGCTGCCCCATGTCTTCAGTCTTGCAGTTTATAGTGCCTTTCAAAGTGGGACCCCCCAGTCCCTCCACATACATTGAGCCCTTAGCCCATGTTAGGCGCTATATAGTGACTTTAGAAGAGTTAGTGCTCTCAGAGTATTCCTCCTCATAGTATATAGCGTCTTATATCACTCTGGTACGTGCCAGACTGTTTTCAGATTGTTCAAGAAGAAGCTGCCACCTCTGTCTCTCCAGCCTGTAGAGGGCGCTCAGGACACATGGAGCACTTGTAGTGGAGTGGAGTGAGTGAGGGAGAGAGGGAGAGAGGGAGTGCTTTGAGGAGGCCCAGGTGTTCACTCTTGCAGTATAGATCACCTCATACAGTATACAGCGCCAGTGCTAACTGACTCCGCGGTCGCTGCCTGCTGGGTCTTCTCGATACGCACACAACCTTTCAGGGCTGATGTTGGCGACCAGACCCGCTGTTGTGTTTTAGTTGGACTCTCTTTCCATTGGTTTGACTGGGATTCCCTGTGTTCACATGAGGAGCAAGGAGCAGACAATGGCAGGCATGCCATCGACATCTGACGAGAGATCAAGGCGAATGTGCAAAGCCAACACTCTGTGGACGACGCTTTACATATTACTTGTATAACTGAATTGGACTTTGACGTATCAGACCCCAATTTTGATACAAGTGATCGAAAATTAATGTGAGGTACCAGCATGAGCTGATGGTGGTGCTGAACGGGTTTGTGGAGGACAGCCA
Organism: Polypterus bichir lapradei; assembly: GCA_026402145.1. Lineage (NCBI taxonomy): Eukaryota > Metazoa > Chordata > Cladistia > Polypteriformes > Polypteridae > Polypterus > Polypterus bichir. Next base: position 5,569,471 of record JANRMT010027041.1, on the reverse strand, counting down.
CTTATAATGACAAGAGGTACAAACCAGATTGTCATGTACTGTGACCGCAAATATCACAAAGTCAGCCTGGCAGGCAGCCTGGCACACACTTCACACAGCAACAGACGTTTTATGTTGATTTCTGTGCTTTCAATACTTTTCTGTGTTTTGTGGAAAAAGTTCTTCAGCCCTCAAAGAGTTAAAACAAAAACAGCTCAAAATCAAAAACGGAGTTAATATCCCCCTCTGAATACAAGATTGAAATAACAAGAAGACCAAATAAAGCGGAGCCGTTTAACACACCTGAGGGTCTGCGTATTACCAAACAAATAGACAAAGCAGCGCTAGAGGGGGTCCACCATGGAGAGCAACAGAAGAGGAGCAAATGGAGATGAAGAGGTGATGGGACTGAACTGTTTACACCTATGAGGAGAATTAGCACAGGGGGTTAGAGCCGCGATTTGGGATTCGTGTTGGAAACTGTAATCCTGCTACGCTAGTGAGGCCTCATCTTGAGCTTGGTGTGCACTTTGGGTCTCCATTATTACTGAAAAGAGAGAGTCCTGAGGGAGACGATGGAAATGGAGATGAAGAGGTGACACGATTGACGTGGTTAGAATGATGAAGGGAATTGGCACATGTGTGCTCTTTATTAATGTTTTACACTCTAATATACAGTAACTCGCTCATGAGGAGCCCTCATCTGGTCTCCATATTAGGAAAATAACAGAGCAGCACAAGAGACTGGAGGACCATGGAGAGCAGCGGAGGCGGAAAGACCCAAATGGACATGAAAAGGTGACTAAAGTCATTAATAGGGTGTTCGGTTATAAATAAAGGAGGATGCTTGAGCCGTACAAGACACTGGCGAGGCTTCACCATGAGTGCTGCCTGCAGTTTAGGTGCCCTACAAGAAGACATGGCAGCACTAGAGGAGGTCAGCTAGGCTGAGTTAGGACAACGGAGAGCAACTGACCAGGAGGAACGACTGGCGGAGACCATGGAAATGGAGATGAAGAGGTGACCAGATTGATGAAGGGGACTAACTGGTGCAGGGTGTCTATCACCTCTGCTATTTATTAACGTTGCAAGCTCTCATTCTTTACCAACATCACACTCCGTTTGGGTTTTGTGCGTAGCTTCGGTCTCCATCATTCAAAAAAAGACAGAGGAGAGGAGACCAGTGGGACTAACTCAGGACAAGGGAGGGCAACTGAGGAGGAAAAGGTGAAATGGAGGTGAAGAGGTGACAGGACTGAAGTGTTGAAATTGGTGAAGGGACGGAGTCAGTCCAGGATATCCTGAGTGTCACGTCTCGATACTCCAGGCTATAGTGGAGGTGACGAGCATGGTGTGTAACTCGTCTCGAGTGCTGTGTGCACCTTCAGGCTCCATTGTACTTGAAGACAGAGGACCAGGGCTGAACTGGCACCATGGAGAGTCACTGAGGAGGAGGTGACTTGAGTGAATATGAAGGGGATTATTAGTGCAAGGAGTCCAGGCTGTTGCTTATTGGAAATGCCAGTCGTAATGGAGGTTATTCTTAAGTTGTGTTACGTCATCGGGAGTTCTGGGTACAGCTGTGGTCTCTCTATATTATCATTATAATAAAAAAAAAGACATAGCAGCACTAGAGAGAGTCCGGGGAGGGGCAACAGGGCTGATTCAGCAACTGAGGAGGAAGGCCTGAAGGGCTTGAACCAAAATGGAGGTGAGGATTTGATGTGGACGGAAGCCATGAACTAGGATAAGAAAACATTAAGGAATGTGGGGCTGGCCTCCTGATTTGTCAAGTGAAAGTCATTGGAGGGTCCGCTCAAGCCGTGTAATGCACTGGTGATGTCTCAGCTGGAGTGCTGTGCACAGTTTGGGTCTACATAATGAAAAAACAGAACAAAGCAGTGCTAGGAGAAGATCAGAGGAGAGAAACTCTGGAATGATTGAACACCATGAACAGTAACGTAGGAGGAAAGACCGAGGGAGCAAAACTGAATGAAGTGGGCAGAAATAATTAAAGATAAGGACTAACAGGTTATTTAGTGCCCTCGATGTGTGCAATACAGAAAGACAAAACAGCACTAGAGGAAGACCTGAGGAGGAAATGGTTAAAATTATGAAGGGAATTAGGGCAGGGGATATTCCTGTGAAGTTTCTGTCTAAACGCACAACAAATAAGATGTAGGCCTGGAAATATCCTGAAGCAGACCACTACCTCCCTGCTCCAGAACCCAAAAATAGGCCTCACCCCAGCCAACGTAGGCCCAAACTCAAAAGGCAGGCTTTGAGCTACACAGGCCCAAACGGGGGCTAAGGCTTTAAAAGAAACGGCACCAAAGTATTCAAACCTGCCCTTCAGAGGTGAGGAGAGGAGAGGTGAGGATTACCGTAAATCCCTTATCTATAAAACAATTCTTAGTAACTAAAAAATGGTGCAGCTAAAGACGCGGCCCAAAGCACACAAATGTAATCAGAATCTGGGGTCACCGAATCGTGAAAGGCACTATAATATAATAAATTAGTGACCAGATCTAGAGTGCGGTTTATTTGACAGATTTGAAAAAACAAGTGGGTGGCACACCCTCACATGATCTTCAGGTGAATGGAGTTGTAGGTCCCTCCATATCACTGAAGTAGCCATCAATGATCACATGCTGCCTGAAGAAGGGGCCCGAGTTGCCTTGATAGCTGGCATATTGTCTTCTTTCTAATTAGCTAATTAAAGGGGTCATTTTGCTTGACTTCTCACTCCGTCCATGATGGCTAACAGGGCACAACACCTTAGTAAGGCCCTCAAGTCAGACGATCCAGAAAGATAAAGGGGATGAAGTTGATTGAGCAGCCCTGGTTGTTGTGAGGCCCACCTCAGCCCAGCCATTGAAACTCTCGGCAGCAGCAGTGTGTGACAATGTCAGGAGAAATCCAGTGAGCACTGGCAGGATCAGAGGGGTGCCACATCAGACCCTTTGGCAGCCCTTTAGGCAAACAAGGCCACCACAAGGGGTTGTTTACCTGGCATGAGGATGAGCAAAGAGGTGGTGGGCACAGTGTTCTGGATGCTCTGCAGCACTGAGACTGTTGCCAGCTCAGTGAGACACTTGGCTGTGCCCTTCTCAGGGTCATGTAGTGGCAGCAGGGGTTTGATTGGGGCACAGAGTCAAGAGAGCTGATACTGATCAAGATGTGGCCACCAAGGCTGGTTGGAGATGTTCTGCCAGATTAGGACAGGTAGAGAAATGGGCGAAGGGGTAACCTGAAGTGCAAGTGCAGTAGGGGGATTGCTGGCTTGTACTATAAGGGGGGCACAGTTGAGCAACAGCATAGAGAGGAGGTAAGGTGTGGGAGTGGGGGGGGGGGTCAATGCAGAAACCTGAAAAGCCCCAATGGAGACTCTCTGACTACTCACCCCCGCCGGATGGTCCAGTCCTTTAACGTCCCGAGCACAAGTTCACCTTCACTCCCCCTGCCGGGGCAGATGTGCCCTCTAGGGGTGTGACGTTTTAGTTCCCTACGCCAGTTTTAGACTTGCCGGATTTCACCTCGAGTGCCACTTGCAGGGCACAGTGCCAGCTCTCACTCGGCTCTTTTAACTTTTTCTCGTTTTTTCTGTTTTGTTTTTTTTTTCTCTTCTCTTTAATTTCTTGCCCTGTAATTTTCCTCTTGGCATCGCCACCTCTCCCCATTTGGCTTGGCCTCTCCGCCGAAGGGCTGCGCTCTGCGTGCTTATCATGAAATCAAATTGAATTTCTTTTTGGCGTGCTGCTCCACAGTGCCACCACAATGGAAACTCAGAGTGCCACAAAGTGCCAGGCCTGCAGGTACAGTAGATGTGAAAGACGCTATATATTTCTGTGGCCTGGGCTAATGAGTGGCACACACTCAATGCCTGGGCTTTCCTTTCTGAATTCTGAGACTCTGTGTAAGGATGTAAGGAGTTGTTATATGCAGTATAGCGCCTGTCATGGTAATCACAAGCTGCTTTATTACGATGAACAATAGAATAACCTTGTGAGAGCCTCTGAGTGGTGTGGACATGTAAGGTGCTATATACACTACAACAAGTGAATTTAGGGGCCTTGTGACACAATATACGATAAAAACGGGGGGGCAGCCTTTAAACGGAGTCGATATGAGAGACACGAGATACAGCAGGGGCGACACACCAAATACTCGAGAAACTGATTGATCGAGGACCTTTAATTGGAAAGGCACTATATAGAGCAGCGATCAGATGAGTACGGAGCAGGTACTGTATAGATTAGAAGCCATGTTACCAGGACATACACACTGAAGACTGAACATGGGGTGGACATTACCTAGTGGCCTAGACATGAAAGACACTATAGAGTGCAAACGGTAAGGAGCAGACGTGAACTTACAATGGAGAAGCTGTGCAAGGCGCTATATGGGCTACAGATAGCTGATTGTGGAGCGAGTGTTACCTTGAGAGAGTCTTGGAATGGCGTAGCTGTGAAAGGCGCTATATACAATACAGGTATACTCGATTACGGGGTATTACCTTGGAATGGCGTGGCGATTGATTAAGGGGCTGATATAATTATAATTCTTTGCAGTTATATAGCGCTTTTCTCACAGCGCTCAGCAATGGCATTTATGGGATTCGAACCGGCAACCTTCCGATTGCCAGTGCAGATCCCTATCCTCAGAGCCACCACTCCGCCTTAAACATAGTGCTGATACTGCCGTATGGGAGCCTTTGAATGGTGTAATTGTGAAAGGTGCTATATACATTATACTGTCATCCATAACAGTGTATTACCTTGGAGTGGTGTGGCCATGAAAGATGCCATATATCATGACAGCTGATTAAAGGGCTGGTATCTTTGACTGGTACATGTAGCATAAAAATCTACTGTGGAGCGAGTGTTCCCTTGAGAGCGCCGTTCCATGGCGTAGCTGTGAAAGGCGCTATATACAATAAAGCCTGACTTCCGATTTGAGTTTGAGAAACATTCACCCACTAGAGCCGACATTCCATAAACACGGTGACAGTTGTGTTGTAACGGTCACAGGCCCTGGGATGGAGCTCACTGTTTAAGGCGCTACATAAACTCATAATGTTCACAGCCCCAAACCGAACACTCAGTAATCGGGTGTCCCCTAAGTGACAATGTCAGGAAACTGGAGTGAGCCGTACTGACCCATATGGTGACGTGACCTGCAGAAAGGCGCTATATAATAAAGGTCACATGGTTCCCATTCCTGCCCCTCTCAGTAAGTGACGTCTTTAAGGAACATCATGTCCCCAATTGTTCACATTACATATAGCATGTAACTGTCATACCCTGAACCTGCAATGGGACCTGGACCTACTCTCTCTTCTGTTTCTTTTTCCGGTTTCTTTGTGGTGGCGGCGGCCTGCGCCACCACCACCTACTCAAAGCTTCATGAAGCTCCAACATTGATGGACTAAAAGCCAGAGGTCTACCTGACCATCATCATCAAGTCCTTCCATGAAAACCCTAAATACAAAGAGGACTGTTTGATTTATGTTAGGTAGATTGCCCAGAGGGGACTGGTCAGGCGGTCTCTTGGTCTGGAATCCCTGCAGATTTTATTTTTTTTTCTCCAGCCTCTGGATTTTTTTTTTGCTTTTTCTGTCCACCCTGGCCATCGGACCTTACTTATTCTATGTTAATTAATGTTGACTTAGGTTTATTTTTTATTGTGTCTTCTATTTTTCTGTTCTTCATTTTGTAAAGCACTTTGAGCTACATTTTTTTGTATGAAAATGTGCTATATAAATAAATGTTGTTGTTGTTGGACCTGGACCTTAGGATGGGGTGGAGGTTGGTCACTCTTAAAAGGCGCTATATAAAGTCGTCGGATTCTCAGTTCAGTCCCCAGTGTGGATTTTGACCCTGACTCGCCTCCCAGCACCCATGTTGTCAACATATGGAGGTAACTTGTAGAACGGTCCGCAGAAATCTGGAAACGGGGCCCTGGGACAGAGCTCACAATTAAAAGGCGCTATATACCATCGCAGGGGTCCCATTAATGACACACTGCTGACATTGCAGAAATACAGAAACTGCTCACTGATATCTAAACCAACCAAGTTCAGACCGAAAGAGCAAAGCGGAGACTCGACCCTCTCAGACAGCTTAGGAAGTTTGGGGTCTCTTCAGGGGTTCTAAAGACTTTCTACTCTGGCGCTGTGGAAAGTGTCCTGACACACAACATGACATCCTGGTTTGGAAACTGCTGTGTTCAGGACCGTAAAGCCCTCCAGAGAGCGATCAGTGCAGCGGAGCGCTGCTGCAGGCCGGCTCTACCCTCTCTGCAGGACCAGAGCTCTCAGGATTATCAAAGACTCATCACATCCCAGTGATCGCTTGTTTCAAAATCAGTTAAAATCAGGCAAGAAGGGTTGGGGGCATCCTGGCCGGGACAGAGAGACGCAGAAGGAGTTTCTATCCTCAAGCCATAAGACTGTTAAGTCAGAAGATGCCATGTCATCCGTGACCCTCCACATACTCCGACTGGACTGGACTCTAAGTTGTACCGTGACGTCTACCCTTACCTTGTTTTAGTATTGGCCTGTCCTTTAACTGTGCACCTGTACAATAATCACGGCACTATTGCACCTTAACACTTAATTCTACTTCCCACATAATTTGACTTATTTATTATGTTCTATTATATGGCTGTCTTTCAATCTAGGACTTTTTGTTACTCTAACTGATATTCTTCTAACACTTTGCACAGATCAGGATGCATTTCACTGCGTGTTATCCTGTGTAACTATGCATGTCACAAACAAAGAATCTGGGAAAGGCTCCTTAAAAAATCTTTGAACCGACGTGTCCGGGTTTTACTTCAGAGCTCGGCTGGTGTGACGTGTGACACTCTGGCTGGTGACATGCCTGACAAGTTGGTAGCCGTGCTTGGCTGAGTGCTCTTCTGCACCTGTAGGTGGCGCTGTGGAGCCGGGCCTGGCTCTGTGCCCACGCTCATATGGCGCACAGGAGGAATTTTCCCACTCGGCGCGGGTCAGCTGTGGTGTCACTTTGTGTTTGTTTATTCCCTCTGGCGGACGAGCTCGGGCCTAATAAGGATATTTTTCTCTTGGAAAAAAGACAGGAATCGTCATTCTTAGCATTCCTTGTTTATCTGGTCGAGGAGTCGGGAGAAGGGGGCACTTCCTGACGTTTCTTGTGCTTTTGTACATACAGCGGCCACATGCCATACATGTATGTCACATCACACCAGGCATTGGCAGCCACCACGAGAGAGGCAAGTCAGCTTTACGTACTTATTTGATGTAGCGCCCTTCACGCTGGGCTTTGAGCTTTTAATAAAGGCGGCACAGCCATTGTTATCCTTCCACTTTCTGAACCTTCCTACTCGTTCCCAAGGGCACAGGGAGCTGGAGCCGATCCCAGCAGCACTGGCATCTAATGGTGGCAAGTCAAACTGGTGTTATGGTTGGCATAGCAGTGGGCACGGTACTGATCAGTAAGGCCCACAGCAAGCCACAGGCTTGGCACCTCTTGACGTTTTCTGCCTTTAACTACACTGGGTTGGCAAGTCTTTGTGTTCTCTCCGTGCTCCTGTTCTCTGATTTTCCTCCCATTTTCTCACACATGCCATGCATGTTTGTCACAGCCGTTAGAGAGGCCATTCTGTTGACTTATTTTATATTGTGCCCTCCATGGTGGGCTGAGAGTGAAGCAGCTGGGCTGTTGTTGTCGGCCGTCCATTTTGTGAACCCGCGTAGTCATTCTGAAGGGTGTAAGGAGCTGAAGTTGATCTGAACAGCGTTTGGCATAATGGAGGAAGCAACTCTCACATAAAGGTAGCACTTTAAACAGTTGGCATAGCAGCGGGCAGTGACTGAACAGAACAGCTTGCAAGGAGGCACACACCCTGGCACTTTTGGGTGTTTTCTGCCATTACTTTCACTGGGGTGGCACGTCTGCATGTTCTGCCCGTGTTCCAGTTCCTCACAGATTCACACAGCGACACATACCTGGCTTGGCAAACCCCATCTTTTATATAGCGCCCTTCACAGGAGGGTAGTTCAGCGCGAGGCTGTGAACTTTGAATAATTCTTCTCAAGTTCGTGTGGGTTGTCCTCTGAATGTTTTCACGCATTCCAGGCTGTGCTGATCAGGCTGGTGGCCAACGCTAAACAAGCCCAAATGGAGGGAGCGTGGCCTGGTGTCCCGTCCAGGGGGTGTACCTGCTGGGGTTGGTGTTAGTGGAGTTAGTGGGACTGATGATGGATGGAGGAAGGTGGACTTCTTCATTGCTATCCATTCCGGTTGGCGCACACACACACACACTCTTGGTAAGGAGTGTTGCATTTTGCTACAAGAGCCTGAATACAGACAAGGGTCTCAAAAAGAAGAAAGGGGGGCTGAATAATTCTGAGGAATTCCATAACTCTGTTTCAGTTTCACCTTGTGGTCTTCACGGACCCCAAAGCTCTAAATTCACAATAGAAGAGGAGTTGGCATAAGTGGGGCCCTAGGGGCTCTCAGCCAGTGGTCTGCGTGGACCCCCACTGCCCCAGCGCAGTGACGAGGACAGCGGACTGTAAATGTCGGACGTAAAACTGAAGTCCTGCCTCTCTGAGGTCGTAAAAGAGCAGGATGTGTACCGGTGACCTGGCGAAGTTGCCCACCATGGCCTGCTGCACATTAGTGGTAGTTGAAGGGGCTCCTCACCGCCTGCGTAAAGCCACATGTAAAACCGGAGCTCAGGGTCGAGAGGGAAATCGTAGAGCAAATCTGGGGACACGTGGCTGGGACTCTGTGGGGGCCACGTCATGGGAGCCGAGAGTGCAGCAGGGCTGGGAGACGGACCTCCAGCTGCAGACAGACAGTCAGAGGCCCCGGCGTCTGCTCGGCCAAGTACAAGAGGTCTCTTAATGCTTCTGACTTGGGGTTTTGTGGCCAGTGTCACGATGTGAAATGGGGGGTGGGGGGACCCTGAGAGTCTCCTCAGTGGTGACAGGTGACAAAGCCAGGATGGGGACACTAGTGCCAGAAAGGCATAACCAGTGCCATCAGTCAGCTGCTTTGTTTAGTGTTGGAGCGTTGGGGAGTGCGGTTTGAACATGTCTGCTGGTTGTGGCCGCCCTCAGCTGGCCTCTTTACAATGTGCTTGTGACACAATGACGTGACAGCCCTGGAGAGCCGTTTACAGGACAAATGAATATCTCTACTCTCTGTGTGTGTGTGTATCTACTAGGGGGCTCCACCAATCCCCCTGCTCGCTCTCTCGCTTGCCAGCCACTTGGTGTCTCTGCTGCTGAAACCCCCTCTTAAACGCTGATACAATGGGAAACAGAGGTTGTTTTTTTTTTTACCTCCCCGTTGTTCAGTCAGCTGCTGCTGTTGCCGTGTCACATGATCTTCATCTCACACGGCGCTTCGAACGTTTAAAAGCCCGTACAGCAGCCGTCCTACTCTTTGTGTTTTGTGGTAAAATCTCTTGGCATAGTCTCGTCTCGCGGGACGCGAGTTCTTGATATGTTTTAGTTTATAATTTAAAAATGGAGTAAGAATCTGAAAATCTAACATCATCACATTAAAGTTCGATAAATTCTGAAAAGAGTGATGCCAAACATGTATATGTAGGTTTTAAAATGAGCCCGATTTAAAGTGTGACAAAAAAAGTGACATAAAATGTCACATAAAATCGTTGCACTTTTAGGCTTAGGATTTTCTATATAGAGAGTAGATGTGTGTTACTGTGTGTATATAAATATCTATCTATCTATCTATCTATCTATCTATCTATCTATCTATCTCTATTATATAGTGCCCTTCACTCTATCTACAGTATCTATCTATCTATCTATCTATGTATCATATAGCGCCTTTCACTCTATCTATCTATTATATGACTTTCATCCATCTATCTATCTTTCATATAGCGCCTTTCACTCTATCTATCTATCTATCTATCATATAGTGCCTTTCATATCTATCTATCTATCTTTCTATCTATCTATCTATCTACCATATAGCGCCTTTCACTCTATCTATCTATCTATCTATCATATAGCGCCTTTCTATCTATCTATCATATAGCGCCTTTCACTCTATCTATCTATCTATCTATCTTTCTATCTATCTATCTACCATATAGCGCCTTTCACTCTATCATATAGCGCCTTTCTATCTATCTATCATATAGCGCCTTTCACTCTATCTATCTATTATATAGTGCCTTTCACATTGTCTATCTATCTACCTATCTATCTATCTATATGTATATAAACTCCAATGTCTGTCCATCTGTCTGCTTTTCACAAGAGAGCTATTTAACAGATTTCGATTTTCTAGAATTTGCTGGAACATTCCGGATGATTTTTGCGACTTTTCTCAGTATCAGAGTTCACTTGCATGAGTGATTTATTTGAGAGACACGGGGTTTGGGGTGGCATGGGGGGCTCACTCACTCACATGTCTGCCCCGGGGGGTTCCTTACCTCTGCTTAGCTAGCGAATGAGAGAACAACTGACTGACGGATTTAGGTTGTGATTTTTTTTTTCTATAATTTGCTGGAACATTCCAGTTGATTCTACGACTTCTGTCATCGCTCCAAGTATCAGAGTTCGGCTGAGGCACCGATTTATTTGCGCTAATCTGAGAGAGAGAGGCTGTGGGCCGAGGGGAGGGGGTATCAGGAGCTCAGGGGTGGGGAGCCGTGCCAGCCGCCGTTCCAGTCGCTCTTCCTGTCGCCACGTGTTGGAGCGCACCTCGCCTCTGCTTAGCTAGCGATCCCCGTTTGTTTATTGCTTTTTAAAGTTGGTCCTGTTTCACTACGACGCAGGCGGAGCCGCTGGGGACGGCTAGTTAAGTATGTAATGAGTACACTCAGTGGCCACTTTATTAGGTACGCCTGTTCGACTGCTTCTTAACACAAATAACTAATCAGCCAATCACATGGTAGCATCTCAGTGCATGTCGGCCCGTAGACCTTGTGAAGTTCAAAGTGAGCGTCAGAATGGGGCAGGAAGGGGACTGAAGGGACTTTGAATGTGACATGGTTGTTGGTGCCTGTCATGTATTTCACAAACTACTGTACTGCTGGGATTTTACAGAGAGCGTCACGAAAAGGCCTCGTTGATGCCACAGGTCAGAGGAGAATGGCCAGGCTGGTTTGAGCAGATAGAAAGGCGAGGTTACAAGTGAGGTGTGCAGAAGAGCAGCTCTGAACACACAACACGTCATACCTTGGGGGGCTACAGCAGCAGGTGACACTCCTGTCAGCTAACAGCAGGCTACAATTCACTTTGGACAACAGAAGACTAGTAAAACGCTGCCTGGTCAGACGAGTCTCCATTTCCGCTGTGACATTTGGATGGTCGGGTCAACAGCATGAAAGTGAGGGGCCGTCCTGCCTTGTGTCAACGGTTCAGGCTGTTTGTGTGGTGGATATTAACTTCAGGAAAGGAAAAAACAAGCCATCTGAAGGTTCTTGTACTCCACCATCATCTCCATGCAGAACATTCACAACTGCAGGGAATCCTCCCAGGAAAGGCCAGCCGGACCCCAAGGGTGCTGTGATTACTCACTCAAGAAAGAACTGCAGGCCTCTGTGTGGGCTCAGCTTAAGGTCGACGTTCAGGACTCACTCCATGATGAGAGAGAGACGAGAGGAGCATGGAGGGAAGGAACTTCATCAGTGCCAAGAAACCCTGGGATGACTCCCAAGCCTTTTGAAATGATGAAAACTCGAGGATGTTGGCCTGGGGGTCCTTATTGAGGGAGCTTCACCAGAATATTCTTAAGGAGGGCGGCCTCCCGATCTGAACGTCACCTGAAGCTGAAGTGTCATTGAGTTACTTAGCAGGACAGCTGACTGGAGTGGCCCATCAAAGTCCTGACTTGAACCCTGTGGAGATGAACAGCTGACACCCACTAACCCACCATTGTGTCTGCAAAGAAGTGTGGACTGAAACCACCTGAGCGATGGAAATGAAGTGAGCTGATGAAACTTACAATCGGGAAAGGCAAAGCCATTCCAAAGGCTCCATAGCAGAGGTCTCTTGCCGAAAGAATCCATGGGCACGGTGACGAGTCATTTAAGAGGAACAGCCAAAGAACTGTAGACCTCCTAGGCTCCACTAAGGCCAGCGTTCAGGGCTCCATGATAAGAAAGATGGGAGAGGAGGACACCACTGCAGAGAAACGGCTGAAGATCCCAAAGAGATGAGGCCGACGACGAGCCCGGGCCCACTGTGCCCGGTCAGTGTGTGAGATGGCTTGGAGACCTTCCATCATCAGCATAGCCAGGACTTGTGCAGGTTTCCAGAATATTCTTAAGGAGAATGTCTGTGACCTGAAGCCCATAACTGGGTTATACTTCAGGATGCTGAGCCAAAACACAAAAGGCGTTCGACAACTGAAAGGCTCCTGGCGCGGCCGAGGGGGCTTGAAACCCAGCGGAGCAGAAACGAGCGCTTCATGGACACAGAGGCGCCACGGTGTGTGAATCAAAGCAAAGAAGATGTGACGGGTTATTGAAACTATGGGGGCAAACACTTTTTCACACAGGTTATTGGGGATGTCATTTTGGGTAACTTTCCGTGATTCCTTCCTCTACTATTGCCAGAATGGGGGGCAAATACTTTTTCACAGCAAAATGCTTTAAAAACATCACAAGATCAAAGCAGACATGAATGTAGTAAATTGTGAGATGCCCTTTCCGACCTCATCGATTTCGCTGTGCCCGCCGGTCTCGTATCGCTGATGCCCTTTGCTGTGGGCTGATTCTGAGCTGTGACGATCAGCAGGAGGTTCAAGGGGGCGGTGTCAAGTCCACTAAGGCCCACCCCCAGTGGCTTCTTATTGGTCCACTGAGCTGTGGTCGGTTGGCTGTCTTTTATCTGAACTCTTTATCCAGGCTATAAGGGAGCATTGGGCATCCATTACCAGCCAAATACCCACATCTGGCTGGTTTAGAGTTCTTGGTTGACTCGACTTGGGCGTCTTTTGGGGGGTGTAGGAGAAAACCCCACATTGTCTTGGGGACAACGACCAGACCTGGGATTCCTTTCAAGTCATAGGGTTGCCATAAGTGGCATAGTCTTGATTTTTTTTTCCCTGCCGTCCATGTTCTGTCAGGAGGTTGTGGGTTTGGCACTGTTGGCACTCCTGCCCCCTGGCATTGTGTCAGAGTACTGACTGCTCGTCTTGTGGCTGGTCCACCACTCCTCCTTTCTTACAGTTGTCTTCCCTGCCTGATGTTTGTCAAGGCTCCCCCCCCCCCCCCAGTGATGCCTGCTTGTGCCCGCCTCTGCCCCCTTTACTGTGTGTACTCACACAGGTGAATGATGTTCTCCTCATTGCAGGTTTTTGTCCCAATAACATACTGTGAGATTTCTGTTAATTTGAGCCTCATTGCAGCCACAGCACAACCCAAACGACCAGCAGCTGCCCCTTGGCGAGGGCCGCCTCCTTATGTGATGGGATTAAACCGAGAGAGGCGCACGCTTATCGGGATTTCAGCGACTCGACGCGGCCCACGGGGGCCTTCAAACATGTCAGGTCGATTATCTGCTTGACTGGAGGCCACTGCCTGATAAGCACGAGACGCAGGGCCGACGGAGCGGCACGACCTACTTCTGATGCCCGCGTCACCGACTCCAGAGACGCGGCTGGTTTAGCCCTGGTGTGTATGTAGCCGTTGGAACGAAAGCACTGACGAGGCTCCCCATTCTCACTGTACGAGACTGCTGGTGTCCGTCTTCACAATGTCTTGGGGTCCGCTGTTCTCTACGGTACCAGCATGACACTGTGAGCAGGTCACTTCACCTGTATGTGCTCCAGCTGGGAAAAAAAAAATGTCACCATTCATATCACAAATGTCATAAGTAATGTCATGGATAATGACGTCAGCCATGGCCACTTCCTTGTCGATTTGATTATTTGTCACTTCACCTTTTTGTACAATGGAAACAATAAATGGAGCAGAAATGTGCAGTGGCAGTAAAGTAGATGGCAGAAGAGCAGTGGAAAGAAAATCAAATAACCAAAGAAATAAATATGTAACATGTCAGATATTAACATGGCATCCATATCAAGCCAAGCGGTTAGCACGAAGACAGCACAGTTGGGCTTTATGTGAAGCCCCGCCCCTTTAGTGCTTCAGGGAACCCCACCCATTAGTTTGTTCCACCCCTTTTGTTTTTTCCTGAAGCCCCACCCTCATGGTGTGTCAGTCAAGTCCTAGCTGTTTACTGCTTCCTACTCTTTATGTGAAGCCCCGCCCCTTTAGTATTGCCATAAAGCTTAACTCCTTGTGTGTTCATGAAGTGTGTGTTCACCCCTTTAGTGCTTCAGTGAAGCTCCGCCTTTGCTGACTTTCTTTTATCTTTCTTGCACATTTCATTTTTTCCACTGTCTTTCATAATGCACTTTGAACAATAGGTTTCTCTATTTTTTTTATATAGCGCCTTTCATATTAGGCTGTTTTAGTTCAGTTCTTTCTATTTTCTTTTATCATATGTGCCTTCCTATATTAAGCACTGCTCTAGTTTAGTCCTTTTGTCTTTTCTTAGGATGTCTTTCACATTAAGCCATTAAATGGTCCTTCTTTTATTATATAGTGCCTTTTAGGCCAGGCCTTGTTATAGTTCTCTCTCTCTCTCCCCTCCATACCAGATGTTCCACGTCCATCCCCTTCTCTTGTGCTGCTCTCTACAGACCCACAGCCTGGCGCTAACTCTTGGTGTGACCCTGAGCGAGTCATTTCACCCAGGAGGGATTTCCTCTGCCTTGTAAGTTGCCTCTGAAAGACGCTATTTAATGTCACAAAGATTAAAGGATTAGTGCCCACTGTTGACTCCCATTGCAACTCTGAGGAGTCCATTTACCTGCCACTCATTTCACGTTTCGTGGATTTGTGTTGAAAGACTGCATTGTAAAGGTAAAGAACTCCAGTATGGCACAATGTTTTGAAAGGCTCTATATAAACTTGATTACTAGTTCAGTCCCCACTACGGACTCCAAGGGTAATGACTCTAAAGAGTGACTTTACCTGGCACCGCCAGTGGTCACAATGTAGGAATATTTAACTGGACTGTGACGTGACTTCAATTTGAAAGGCACTATATGAAAGGAGAAGGGGGCGCTGGCAGACCAGAACTCTGTTTTTCTCAGTTGTCGAGTGCTGCATGTGGCTGATTACTGAGTGTTGGAGTGGAGTGACCTTGACTGACCGAAGACAAAACAAAGATTGTGCCCGCGCCAAGCTGCCTGGCATCACAACATTTTCCAGCCCTGAGGCTCCTTTGTGGCTCTCCCACTACCCCACCATTTGCTGTTTTGCTTTTGTGGCCTGACGTCTGGTCATCTGTTAACGTAGCCATGAGATGGTTGTGTGTGCCAGTCTTGAGTTTATAAAAGGAGGAGAAAGACATCTGAGTGAGATGGCGAGACGTTTAGTGCCAGGACTGAGGAGGTTTACACGGGACTAAGCCCTGGTGCCAGGAATTTGAGAATGTCATCTCATCTGAAGTCTCCAGGCTACAAGGCCGTGGCACACCTGGCATCGTGAAAACTGGCACCGACTCGGAACATGAAGCAGTGTGTGGAGCAGCGAGGTGTTCAGTTTGTGTTTGAGCAGACATTTAAGTTTGAATTGAATGGGCAGAGGAGAGTGACAAGGCTGACTGGGATGAGCTGAGAGTTGGGGGGTACGTGGGGACCTCGTTGAGGTGGATCAGTGAGTCGCCCAGTTAGAGCACACCTAGTGGTGAATAAGGGCAAGTGCACTGAGGACTGAAGCCAGGAAAACAGACGAGACAAAGCGGAAACCCTCGAGAGCCTTCAGGTTAGGATCAGGACGAGATTTGACGGCTCCTCGTTGTCCTGTGGACGCGGAGAACAGCCTTAAAGAGAGAGAGAGTAAAGGTACGAGACGTGATTGACAGATTGATAGACAGACAGGAAGGCACAAAATAAGAGATAATTACAAAGATAGATGAACAGATAGACATGAAAGGCAAATATTATACATGAAAGACCCCATATAACAGAGCGAGAGAGAGCGAGCGGTTCACGTCAGGTCCATAAACATCCGGACACTGTCACAGTTGTCATCATTTTGGCTCTCTGTGCCACCACCATGGATTTGAAATGATGAAATGATTGAAGTGTAGACTTTCAGCTTTAATTTAAAGGGTTCAATAAAAATATATGAGCTGTTTAGGGATGTTTTTCCGACCAGCTGTTCCACAGTCAGGTGTCCCTCATCATTTCATTAAGCAGGTAGAAGGTCTGCAGTTGATTCCCAGGGTGGGATTTGAATTTGGAAGCTGTGGCTGTGAGCTGTCAACTTGAGGTCCAATGAGCTGACTGTGACAGTAGAAACAGGCCAACTTTAGGCTGAGGAAACCAAACAAACCCATCAGAGAGACGGCAGAGACATCAGGAGTGGTCAAGTCAACCATCTGGTAGAGAAGGAACACACTGGTGAGCTCAGCAACTCCAGAAGGTCTGGACAGCCATAGAAGACAACTGGGCTGGATGATCGGTGAAGAAGAACTCCTTCATGACATTTAGCCAAACCAAGACTACCATCACTACCAAAGTCTACAATCAAGAGAAGACTTCATGAAAGTAAAGGCAGAGGGTTTACCACGAGGTGCCAACCACTGGTGAGACTCAAGCACAGGAAGGACAGGTGAGACTTTGACAGAAGACATTTTTAAAAAGCTTGTCCAGTTCTGGAACAGTTTAAATTGGACAAAGGACACTAAGATCAGCATGTGCCAGAATGGAGGAACGGCTCATGACATCATCTGTGAAACATGGTGGAGGTGGAGTGCTACGGCCTGGTCCGTCATGGCTGCCAATGGAAGTGAGTCACTGGTGTTTGCTGATGATGTGACTGCTGACAGAAGATGCAGGACGAGTTGTGAAGTGTGCAGGGCACTATACTGTCTGCTCAGATTGAGACAAATGCAGCAAAGCTGACGGGACGACACCTCACAGTACTGATGGACAAGGAGCATAAAAACGGACTGGCACAGCAAACCGAGGGCAGAGCGGCGGAGTGGTTGAATATTCCTCAATGCCCATGTCAGTCCACTGAGCTCAACCCAACTGGACACGCAGCTCACTTACTGACCACAACACTGAAAGGCCTGGCAGAGCGTCGCTGGGGTGGACACGCAGCACTTGGAGGAGGCTGTGGGCTCGGACAGATATTGAGTTTTATGATTATGGTGGTTGGTCCAAATACTTTTGAGCCCCTGAAAATAAGAGGGGCCCACGTATAAAAAATAACGGCCATTCCTGAGCAGCTCATACGCTGGATATTTACAGGAATCCCCTTGAGTCTACACTTCAAAGACATCTTGATTGCGTGGTGACGTACAGAGACGACATGATGACAACTGTCTCACCGTCCACATACTTAGGGACCTTACTGTCGATGGGGAGGGCCCTTTTAAAATGGAGAATTAGACAGAGGCGTGTAAGGCAAAAGACGTGAAAGGCACTATACTGTATAACATAATGCAATAGGTCTACATGAAAGGCAAAGTGTAACATAATTCAACTTTAAAGGCACTAAAAATATATAACAGATAAGCAGATGGGTACGTATGAGAGGCACTATACAAGTAACCACATGGATCGACATAAAGGGGCACAGGCATTAGAGACAGACGGACTGATAGGTAGATAGTGGCTTATCTTAGCTATTCGTTAAACAAATGGTCTCGGTGGTCTCTCATCGTTTGCCACGTTTCTTATCTATCAGCCATCTTTTATATAGCGCCTTTCCTGCCAGGCACTTCTTTACAAAAGTGACAAGAGCTCCATAGAAAGCAGTTGTAGGTAGCAAAGTTAGTAAGGAGAGTGAAAAGCCCACAAGGCAGCCAGAGACCTTTGACTCTCCCACATGGATGCCAGTTCAGTGCCCACCGCATGCGGCCTCAACGTCCATTTGTAAGAGGTGTCTGGGTTTGTATCTTAACGCTATAACCAGCACTTGGTGAAATGACACACAGCAGACGTCCGAGCGGGGAGAGGCCGATGTCCACCTGCCCCCGTACCTCATCACGCCATATTAGCATCTGGAGGGCTTTGAAAGTGACGTTCAGACGTCCTACGATGCAGTCACACTTGTTAGACAGGAGAGGTGCGTTTCAGGGGATCCCAACGAGAAGAAGAAAGACGTTCTGTTGTTTAAACAAGATGATGGCAACACCGTCGGGGTCACTGAGGAGGACAGAGGCTGTGTGACGGACGCGGCGTCCAACAATAATATTAAAGACAGCTGCTGGCTGGCAGGTCAGACTGAGCCGTGAGAAGCTGCGAGGGCTCCATTAAAACTCGTCACACAACCAAATCTGAGGAGGGGACAAGTGACACCCTGGGCAGCTCAGCTCACGGGCTCAGATACGCAGGCTCTGTGTGTGCCCTGCTGAAACTTCAGGAGAGTCCGTGTCAAACGGTGAAAGGCACTATATAACAGAAAGTAACCTGTGACAGATTGTGAACTTACATGATGGCGATGGATAGAGAGGGAAAGGCACTATATCAGGCAGGCAGATGGTGGAAGGGACACATCGAGTTGACAGATAATTTCACATGTGACACAAAATAAGTAGGCACTCTATGGACGAGCAGACTCATGACGATAAGGTAAGGAACGGCGCTATATTAGACAGGCACAATATGAAGTCAGTGCAAGATGTGCTAGGGAGACATGGACGGCACCATAGCAGGTAGATAGAAAATTAAAACATTGTGATAGAATGAAAGGCGCTATATAGGAGAAAGACGTTAGGAATATGTTTGAGAAATCGATAATGACAGGCACGCCATGTACTGTGTTAGGAGAAACGTGATAGAAGACACAACATGACATCAGTAGAGATATGCATGCTGGACATGAAAGGCACTATATGAGGATGATGATGGACAGACACACATTGTGACTTTATTGCAAGTTGATTAGAGACATTTGTTTTTGTGCCAGCTGGAGCCCCGGCAGGTGAGTGAGGGGAGTTGAACCCCACAATCTCCGCTACACCACACGTACTTAATACAAATAAACAGCAATATTAACAGAAATGATTTTGATGAAAATGAACATAAAAGAATTAACAACTAAATGAAACCGCACACCAAAACGAGAGCAAAAAGTCGAGAGATCCGTCAGAGTAAAGACGAGCAAAGGCTCAACAACACGCCTGCCAGGCTGCCATGTTTGATAGGCCACGCCCCCTAGCAACCACCATCACGATGGAAAAACCCAAAATGCCTCCAAAGTAGCGTAAATAAACCTTTACTTGTAAAGACGGTCCGTAGTTGAAGTTTGAATCTTGGACTGGCGTTTTTGTTTTTGAAGGATATTTCTGTTGGCGAATCTCTTGGTTTATTTTAGGTTGTTTTGTATTTTGATTTTTGTATTTGATATTTTTGATCTGTTAATTTGATGACTGAATCTTAGGAGCAGTGGGGGGTGTGTCATAAGAGACTCGAGCCAATTGGCCGCTCAGACCTCACACGCCCGTTGCCTTTTCCTCCTTTGATGCTGATTTTGCACCCGGTTCTGCTGTTGCCTTGGCAACTGCCACATCTTTTCAGCTCCACCTGTTGGCTTTTGGAGGCAATCAAAGAAAAAAGGCAGGGTGCCACAGGACCTCACATCAGAGACAATCCTCTGACCGAAGTAGGAGCCCAGCCATGAGGGGGCGCTGCAACATGCAGCCATCAGCTCACTCAGTCCCGGCTCAGGGTCGATCAGAGTGACAGTCCCAGTGCCACAATTTGGGATGTGAGGTCGTGCAAAATGGGGCAAATGTGTAAACGCTAGTCAGATTTAAGACCAGAGCAGCATTTGAGCCCTGCCTCCTTACCACTGCGCCACCAAACCACCTGGCACTAGCCCACCAGAAAAGCTGATAATCCCATCAGTCCTTCCTGGATTTGTTTTTTCTTTGTAGAGTCTGCCTAGTCCTGGCCAGGCCGGTTGGGGGGCACCAGAGGGGATACAAACACACACACTCACAAACGCAGTGACAGCAGGGCAGCTTAACTCAAAGTCTTCAGGCTGTGGATGTGGCAAGGTGGGCAGCACCACATTTGGGTGGTTGAGTGGCCGTCTGTCTGCCACAGAGTGGCATTTGTCACAAGAAACGTGAGATCTCAAACGCTCTTCCCCTTTTTCCTGTGAGTGAGAAAGACAAAAGTGTTGGGAAAACAACTACTGTATGCCACCATCTTTAAGGCCAACCTGACTAGATGGCCTCCCACCGGAATCAAGCCATCAAAGACACATTTGATTCTTCAGCTTTTGTGTCGCCCCCCCACTGGTGGTAGTCAGTATTATTATTGTCGTGCTTTTACTTCATTTGTTATTTGACAGCCACATGCCTGACAGTCTCAGCTTGCGGAGGATGGCACAGCGGTGGCACAGTGATTAGTGCGCCACCTCACAGTTCCAGAGGCCTAGCCCAGTCACTGTCTGACTGGAGTTTCTAATCTTCTATGGGTATGTATGTGGTGGGCAGACAGATTAGGTTAACTGGCACACTGTGAGTTGTTATGTAATGTGATGGGCTGGCATTCCACCCACAAGTGTTACCAGCTTTGTGGCTCCCTGTCACCCCATATTGGGATATGTGAAGGAGAGAAGAGAAAGGGCAGCTTGCGTGTTAAAGGTGGGCAGCGGGCTAAGTGGTCAGGTTGGTGCTCATAAACGCAGCTCAAGACCTCACTGAAGTGACAGACTTGGCAACTCCTGTTGTGTAGTGACCACTGCTGAGTGGACCAGAGCCCATCTCTTGCCCGATGTCCTTGGTATTGTCTGTGAAATAGCAGAAGGGTTTGAGGCCTCCAAAAGACTCAGCAAAACTGAGCCAGAGTCTTCACTGAAGACAGGCCTCTCCCTAGGCAGCCTGACTCCGGACTCTACTGCCAGGCTTTGGCCTCCTCCCAAACGGGGAACAGGCCTTTCAAGTTTCAAATTCTGTAATCTCTGACTTGTTCGGGCTGGTGGTCTGTAGTGACGCCATGGGTGCCCAAGCAGTTCTCCTGTGGTTCCTGGTCTGTAGACTTTTACTTGTACTCAAGAACGGCACTTTATAATGGTGCCATGTCACATGTCTAAACGACTCGCGCGGATAGGGTGTTGGTGCTGTGTGATGTTGGTCACTCGTATCTGTGAGCTGTCTGCTCGATAATAAATGTTTAGGCCCCTTATAAAAGCCCTTTACGTCTACAGGGTGCCGCTCACTCCAGACAGTGCAGTGTAATGGCACCATCCTTCTATATAAAAGCGGTCGGGATTGTCCTTCCGTCCCGTGAGTGCTACGCAGGCGCGGAGTTTCACACACGCCCCGTCCATTTTGCAATGCATGATGGGATTTGTAGTTTCATTTTTCCAGGTAAAAGATGATTTTCTACTCCAGACTGTGCGATGTCTTCTTCTTCTTTCTTACTATATAAAAGCGGTCGGGATTGTCCTTCCGTCCCGTGAGTGGAAAGCGTAGCGGTATTCCGCTTATCACAGACTTACTCCTTGCAGCTTGCGGTACGAAGCGACATGATGTGAGCAGAGTTCTGGTGCTCCCATCGTCCCCTTGCTTTTGTGTGCGATGCGCTGGAAAAATAGACAAAATGATGTCTCTGGAAATAATTAATGTTGATGGAGTACAAATGCCTCACCGCGTAGTAAATATCAGGGGGGCTCAAAAGGGCGACCTCAATATAGAAAAAAAGTTTAAATTTCATCACAAAAATAACAGAAACTACGAGTATTAAAGTAATACCGCTCAAATGCAATATAACCAAATTAATGAGTTTGTATAAAATATCAACTTGATCTACATATTGAATTGCCTCAAGAAGTGGTCAACTCAAAAGTTGGCCGCCTTACTAGGTGGGTCAGCCTAGTATTATATACAGTCAGTCAGTCACAGGGTCACGGGGGTCTGGTGGAGCCAATCCCAGCCAGCAGAGGGCACAAGGCAGGAACAGACCCTGGGCAGGGCGCCAGCCCACCGCAGTGTTATATACAGAATATATCCAAACTGGTATGGGACATCAGTCACTCATGGGAAGCATGATGAGATATCTCCATAATTCCACCGCAGTCATGAAAGGCGCTATATGACACCATCTAGATGACGTAATTAATGTCCACTGTAGTCCCTTACTGGGATTAGGTCACTTTTAGATCTTCAAAGGAGGGTCTGCTGAGAAGTCCAAGAGCTAATCTTTAAAGAAGTGGTGAGGCGGGCAGGTGGCCTTAAATCTGCACTACGAGTTCACCGATAGAAAGTCGCCAGGCTGATACGGAGGGGCACTTTAATAAACTGATAAAAACTCGTTATGTTAACATGGCTTCATTTAGCTTAACCCTGACACTCTGTATGTGCACTGAATTATCATTTCTATCATGGCTCTGCAATCCGTACTGACCCCGACTTTCTCTGCTGTTCTTTATCCGGCTCTCTGTGGTGCCCATCTGTGCCCCCACCACCTGATCAGGGCACCGTGCAGCCCTTACATTGACGGATTGAAGGCCAGAGGTCCACATGACCATCACCATCATCAAATTCTTCCACATGGAGCCGCAATACCATGATGGCTGATTGAGATCATTGATGTTAGGGGGGCTGAGTGGTCTCGTGGCCTTGGAGCCCCTGCAGATTTTAGTTTTTTTTCTCCAGCCGTCTGGAGTTTTTTTTTGTTTCTTTTTTACTTTATTCTTTGTTACTTTGTGTTGCCTAATCTTATTTTTCTTTCTTCATCTTGTAATGCACTTTGTGCTCCATCATTTGTGTGAAGATGTGCTCTAGAGGTACATGTTGTTGTTGTTGTTGCCGTTGTTGTTCAGAAAGGTGCTCTCTGCTGACCCCACATGGTGCACGTCTAAACTACTCAGACTTGTCTTTAATGCGCACATAAAGTTGACAAGTAGCCAAAGGTGCCACAAAGAGGTGAGCGTGCTTCATGCCACTCTCCGTATGCTCTGCACCCCGTCTGATTGTTCTGTTTTCTCTCTCTCTTTCAGATCATGCCCCCAAGATAGCAGGCTGACCATAAGAATGCCACCCCGAAAGCGGGCACGCCCCGCTCTGGGGTTCCTGTGCTGCTTCGGGAGCAGCGATCACCCAGAGATTAATCTGAAGGACACTGTGCCCCTGCAGTATCTGGAGTTTACAGTGCCTATGCCACCTGCCGAGGAACTGCACGCCCGCTTCTCGGAGCTTGTGGTGAGTCTGACCGTCTCCACGTGTCTGTCAGTGGGTGTTGTGTGCCCGCTTCTCTGTTGTAGCTGCCCACATCCCAGTAATGTGTCACACAAGATGGCGTCAGGTCTTCTACTCTGTAACAGCGGGCTTTCTGTACTCAGAAGTGTGTTTGCTGTATTGAACACTTTGGTTAGTCCTTGGCACTTTCATCTGTGTGGCATTCTGTGGGTATTTGGTTTTGTCTGTCTATATGTACTGTATATATATCGCTGCTTATCTGTGTGGATGGGTTCCCATATGCCAGTCTGCCTGCAGTGTGGAGAGCAAGGCCTGCCAGGCCTCACCGCCCTACACTGCTACATCCAAATAAATCAATTTAAATTCATAAATGTCAGAGTACACTGCAGTCACAACCAGCAGATCTCCAAGAGCCTCCCTGTGCCTGCTGCTAAGGGGCACCCCCACAGCCTGATGCTGCCACCACCATGATTCACGATAGGGATGGCGTTCTGCATGTGCTGAGCAGTACCTGGTCCTTTCCAAGCATCATGCTTGGTGTTCTGAGTGCATGGTGACTGACCTGGGACCCCACCGTGTAATGTAGCCCCCTTTTGTGGTGAGGCCCACCCCCCGTCACAACATAGGTGCAGTCCAGTTATTCACAAGGTTATATTGTGTGTCTGTGTGCTTTATGGTGTCATTCACTAGGGGGAGACACCTTGAAGTGCCACTTGGGCTGATCCACTCAGAACACACACACACACACACACACACACACACACACGCGTCACGTTGACTTCACTTTCCTCGTTTTGTTTCGTAGCTCCTTTGCACTTCCTCCCTGTCAGACGTGTGAAGGGACATGTCGGACCGGGATGTAGTGGCAATTTCATGGGTGCCATAGACCTGGATCTTGTAGGCCAACCATTATTCTGTCAGCTGGTTAGACTCTCGTTGATGCCAGACCCTGGTGGGCAGTTGAGAGCAATGCCAGTCTGCATTTGCCAGTTGTCATTATGGCAACAGTCCTCACCAGTGACAAACTGGGACCCTCCACCCACACAGAGTCCTGGGCCTCGTTGTGATCACTGATTCTCTGCTGCTCTTGCCTTGATGAGGTCTCCTGCAGAGATTTGTGGGCAGCGTGGCTTTCAGGTCTCTTTTGTTCCTTACCTCGGCCTGAGCTCCTCCCTGGTGCAGCAGGCTCAGGATTGTTGCCTTGTCCTTTTTCCGACTCTTTCTTTTTGTTTTTCTTTCTCAGGATGAGCTGGACCTCACGGACAAGAACCGAGAGGCAATGTTTGCCCTTCCAGCCGAAAAGAAATGGCAGATTTACTGCAGCAAGAAAAAGGTAAGATTCTGCCCACATCACATGTTCTGTCTCGCCATTGGCCTGGTAGTGGAGCCCGCTGGGGTCTGTGCTGGCAGCATCGGCCTCAAGGTAGAGACTTTCTTACTGGGCACACTGACGCTGAACTAGTTTAGAGTGGCCTACCAGGGGCATCATAAGGGGTTAGGTAGGGGGCCTGGGCATAATCACGAATAAAGTGACAGGCACGTTTGGTGTAACAGTGGCATCTGGCCAGCACGGGGACTCCCAAATAATGGAGCCCAGGGCAATCTGCCTTGACTCCCAAAAAGCAGATGGCCAGATGACTCTGAGCCTAGCAACCTAATCCGTGTGTCTTCAAGATGTGCCAGGAAACCAAAATGGATGGA
This sequence comes from Polypterus bichir lapradei, assembly GCA_026402145.1. Lineage (NCBI taxonomy): Eukaryota > Metazoa > Chordata > Cladistia > Polypteriformes > Polypteridae > Polypterus > Polypterus bichir. Next base: position 5,544,576 of record JANRMT010027041.1, on the reverse strand, counting down.
GAAAAATCCACAGGAACTCGGAGAAGGCACAAACTGCACAGTGACATTGACAGGCCCAGGAACTGAACTCGGGCCTCTGGAAAGTCACAACCCAGTGATCAGCGTGTGTGGCATATAGTGCTTTGCACAGTCAGGCCCATCATGAGTAGCTTTATAGTGGCAGATCTGGGCATTAAACAAAGGCCCTGGAAAGCAGTGGTGCTGGCAACTGTAATAGAACCAGGAATTGAGTAATGTGCAGCGTATTATATAGCGCCTTACACCGCGATAGTTACAGGCCCAGGGCTCTGGAGCTCCAAAGTGGCGATGCCAAAACCTTCAATGATACATTCAATTGATCAATGTGTTTATCATATATGACACTAATCAGGAAAAGAGACATTAAGTTGGACGTCAACAGAGTGGCACAGTTGCTGCCTTTGAGCTGTGGGCACTGGGGTTCATTTCTGCATGGGCTTTGCATGTTCTCTTTGTGCCCATGCGGCTTTATTCCTCAGGCACGCCAGTTACCTCTTCATCCCTAGTGGGTGCTTGTTCATTTGATAGGCAGTGTGTGAGTGTGCCATGTTGCACAGTAGACTGGCATTGACCCCCTAACTTCTTGGTTTAAAGATGGTGTAGCCTGCAGTTCAGTAATGTAGAAAGCGGGTTTAGAAGATGGCTAATGTGATATTAAATAATGTATGTTGTGATCCTACTGACTCGGGTGTGGTGTTTTGGGGCTGATTGATAGCATCTGCCATGAGGTAGAAGGCTGCCCTGTGTGAGCGTGCCAATCCATTACAGGGCACAGGCACACCGTTTTGATTCAGAGTAACCGCACAGTGATGGTGGCAGGACCAGGAATGGCACAAGCAACTCTGAGATGATTAATGTGTGCATTATATAGTGCCTTTATTTAGACATATACATATTACAAAAGGGTACGAGCAAAGTGGAGCATGTGGTGATATTGATATGGACTTTCAGAAAGCATTTGATGAGGTGCCACATGACATGGTGGGCATCAAACTAAAAGAAGTGGCAGTTCAGGGTGATGTTTGTAGATTGGCGCAGGATTAGCTCAGACACAGAAAGTAGAGGGTGATGGTGTGAGGACCCTCATCAGAATTGGCCGATGTTAAGAGGGGTGACCAGCAGGGGGCAGTGCTGGAGCTGCTGGTATTTTTAATATTTATACATGATTTAGATAGGAATATAAGTAACACGCTGGTTAAGTTTGCAGATGATACCAAGACACGTGGATTAGCAGAAAATTTGGAATCTGTTATATCATTACAGAGGGACTTCGACAGTAGACAGGCTTGGGAAGACTTGTGGACGATGACATTTAATGTCAGTAAATGTAAAGAATTACACATAGGAAGTGAAAATGTGAGGTTTGAATACACAATGGGGGTCTGAAAATCGAGAGTCCACCTTATGAGAAGGATTTAGGAGTCGTAGTGGACTATCAACTGGCAGACAAGTCATTAAGAAGGCTAACAGAATGTCAGGTTATACAGTATAGCGCCTTGATGTGTGCAGTACAAGTCACAGGAGGTTCTGCTCAGGCTTCATAACTCACTGGTGAGGCCTCATCTGGAGTCCTGGGTGCAGTTTGGGTCTCCATAAAGACATAGCAGCACAAGAGAAGGTCCAGAGAAGAGCGACGAGGCTTATTATGGGGGGCTACAGGGGTGAATTATGAGAAAAGATTAAAAGAGCTGAGCCTTAAGGAGATGAAGAGGAGACCTGAGTGAAGGGTTAAAAATGATGAAGTGCATCAGTCCAGTGGCTTGAGGCGGTGACTTTACAATGAGGTCACCAAGAACTCAGCGACACAGTTAGAAACTTGTGAAGGTTCAATGTCACACAAACATTAGGAAGTTTTTCTTTACACAAAGAACGATAGACACTTGGAATAAGCGGCCAAGTAGTGTGGTGGACAGTAAGACTTGAGGGACTTTCAAAACTCGACTTGATGTTAACAAGTGGAGAGGACTGGTGGGCTTTGTTGGGCTGAATGGCCTGTTCTCGTTCGGAGTGTTGTCAAGTACAGCTCATCATTGTATGGTGTCTCTCATGAGTGCAGTAAGGAAACAGAGCAGAACTCTTTGGAGATACATCCATCCATTATCCAACCCGCTATATCCTAACTACAGGGTCACGGGGGTCTGCTGGAGCCAATCCCAGCCAACACAGGGCGCAAGGCAGGGTGTCAGCCCATCGCAGGGCACACACACACACACACACACCAAGCACACACTAGAGACGATTTAGGATAACCAATGCACCTGACCTGCATGTCTTTGGACTGTGGGAGGAAACCCACGCAGACACGGGGAGAACATGCAGACTCCACAAAGGCAGGGAGGAGCTGGGAAGCGAACCCAGATGGGTCTCCTTACTGTGAGGCAGTAGCGCTACCCACTGCGCCACCGTGCCGCCCTGGTGATATATATATATATATATATATATATATATATATATATATATATATATATATATATATTATTATAATATTATAATATATATAAATATAAATATTATATAATACAGTATATATATAAATATAATACAGTGAGCAGCATCTTACGTGTCAGGATCATTTATCTACTGTATCAGGGGTCTAAATGTTCAGCAGTGAGCTTATTTTCTAAGTAACTCGCCTTCCATTTCCAGTTACACTGTCAAGACAGATACAGTATGGCACCTTACTTTATACAACACCTTTGACATGTGACCAACATTATATAGCATCTTGAATGGTGCCATTGTCATCGTCACACACCAGTGGTTTACGGGAGCACAGTTGTCAGCAGTGTGGCCCCCCTTTTGTTTGCCCTGTCCACAGATGGCCTTTTTCGCTCGTCCCCACGTGGACGTGACAGGGCCACAGCAGCACTGCCTCTCCTTCCTTCATGTAAAGTGCGAGGGCCCCCGCTTTCTCCTTCTTGCTTGTTTATTAAAGTGCCATAAATCGCCAGGCTCGGGACGCCGTCCAGCTCGGCAGGAAGCCTGTAATTCGATTAACCTCCTGCTCACCCCGGACCTCGGAACATCATGTGCTCAGATCATCGCTGCCTGTTTGCTTTCTTTGTTCTTTCTGTTTTCTGCTGTGCCATTCCAATTGTCTTTTTTTTTTAATTTTTATTTCTTCTCTTCCTGAAGTCGTTGTAAAGGACATGAAGGTTGCTCGATACAGACTGGACAAATCTCAGTGTCCTGTGGCCTGGCGGGTTAAAGACCCACAGCTGCCCTCAAAATGTGCTCTTTTAGCCTCCATCTTGTTACATAACATCACTTACATAATCTTAGGGAGTCATGTAGTGTGACATCCCCACTGAATGGTCAGACCAGCCCCTCTAAATCAAGCCGGTGGGGTGCCTGCCATTCGTGATGGGTTTGCTCTTTTTGATTGTGACGTTTTAGTGAGCCACACAACTGGATTCCTTGACGCTCAGATGTCTGTCGCACACATGACGTGTCGCTGGTGTCTTTCTGTTTTTGTGTGTTGCTGAGTCGATGGTTTGACTCGCTGCCATCGGGTAGAAGCTGTTGGCTATCAAAGCCAGGACCTCCAGACCAATTAAACCGTTTCTACTTCACCAGGGCCATCAGGTGGACCGAGGCGCACAAGGGCAGTCGTAGATGGCCACATCAAGCCGCTGCTGCCATAGCTCTGCTCTGCACTTACTTTACATTTTTGTTTGTTTATTGTCACTTTCTATCCTTTGTCAGCTGTGTTGTCAGAGCTTTGGGGACATTCTGCCTCAATTTGATTGTACAGTACGTGCTGTGACAATAACTTAAACGTACGTGGAATGAGCTCCTCCAGGTCTCTCTGTAGCAGTCCGGTGCCACTAAGATTTATTGATGTTTATGGTGGAGGTCCCAGGGACGCACCCAGCCTTGGCCTGACCTGCACGTACTTACAAACAGAGACAAAAAGAAAGCAAACTGGTAATGAAACAGCAAATAAAGAATGTAATGAAACAAATGAAATCAATGATACCACCCCTGTACCCCTTATGGTGACTACACATTAAATACACAAAACACACACAGCATAGTCCATGACAGACGGCAGCAGATGAAATGTAATGATGAGATAGATAGTCCGGAGATCTGCACGTGGAATGGGAATGTAAAGACAGTCCTACCGGCTGGACGGTTCAGGAGCGCTCCTTTCCTCGCAGGATGGCCATGGATCCACTTACAGTCCTCATGTACACAGGCAGACAATCCAGACCCCAACCACGAAACGATGGAGGACACAATGAATAAGTACAGGTAACCCAACAGAAGGCACTTGAAACACAAATTACAAAAACACCTCCCACCTTTTGGTCATCGGCCCCCTTTTTAAAAGCCACGCTGACCTCCTTTGACCCCAACAGCCCCTGCACCCTCAGCAGAAGACCAATCAGAGCCACTGCAGGGACTGCTGGGAGTTGCAGTTTCACATTCTAGTAGCACCGCCACATCTCCACCGAGCAGGCAGGCCGTATTGTCCGCGTCTTCCCATCCACCACACTGTGTGCCCAGCTGCGCCCTTTTCTTTGTACTTTGAGAGCAGAGCAGAGTTCGCTACGGGAGTCGGCAGGGCGGCTCTTCTCCTAGCTGACATTGTGATTGTGATTGGACACAATTGTACGTGAAGGCGCTATTTAAGCCCCGCCCCTGGTGTTTCTGACTGCTCCAGGAGTATCGATGGTGACCCAATGGTCACCTGACAAAAGTGACTTCAGAACGTCAACACGACGCTTTATTTCTACAGCACATTTTGATACATAGAGTGTAAGTCAGTGTGCTTTCCAAGATGTCAAAGGACAGAAAACCAAATTAGAAACGGAAAAGAATTGGAGTAAATAAATGAGATACCAAAAAGAGAAGTAAATCAATAGGCATTGTCGTAAGATCGATAAATACAGAAAACACACGGCCCGCTGTCACTCCACCACTGGTGCCAATCTGGTGTCACTACGGACAGATAAAGAGCAGCATATTACTGTTGGCATCCGACCAAGATACAAAGTGGGCAAAACCATCTTGTGTCAAGTAGAGGCAGCGCTGCAGTCGGTGCCCACCGCGCACAACAAGGTCTCTGTTCTGACAAGCGTCATAAAAAACAAGATGGGCACCAGCCATTAAAGTAAGAGACAAGCCTCCTTGTGTTAGCTGGAGAAAGTGTGAAACGCGTACCAAGTAGGAATTGGGCACAGCTGGCACAGCTCAACTCGAGCAGGATGAAAGAACAGCCATCACCGTTGAAGAAAGCAGCCACATTGTCAGAGATCACCGCATGGCTGGCATGTTGTTATGAGCCAGAAGGGAAATGCTGCCAATTAAATGGGCAGACGTGTTCGTAGGGAGATTGGGGGGCACTGTATACGTGACAAGTAGATATCGAGAAAGAGATAGGAGAGGCACTAAGTAAATGATAGATAGATGTGAAAGGCACTATATACAGTAGATAGATCGAATTTGGAGTAGTAGGCAGGATCAGATAGATAAATAATGAAAGGGACTGCATAATACAATAGATAGACAAATAGATAGATGGATAGATGGATGTGAAAGGCACTATATAACAGGTTAACAGGAAAGGCAGTATAACAGTTAGGTCTGTCTACTTCTATTATGTACAGTAAAACCTCGATTATCTGTCAGGGGTCGGGACCGAGGCTGTGACAGATAAGAGAACAGCTACTTTAAAAATGATACATGGTAGATTAGCAAATAGTCATATTTATGTTCAAAATAAAACATAATATAGTATTCACAAAATCAATTCATTTCTATAATATAGTAATGATCAGCGTAATACAACTCAGAGGTACTGGAGTTTTCTACTTGGAGTCTTCATTCCGTAACAGTCGGTGTCCTCGGTGTCCTGTCTTATACTCCATTATCTCAGAGCGCACCTCCAAGCAGTCCGAGAGAGCGCCCCCTACCAGTCAGCTGACCTCCTGCCACTCACCTTCTGCCTTTCTCTATACCATAACCCCACCTGCTTACTGTCTCCTGACTCCCTACACCAAACTTCACTTTTCTCCTCACTTCTCCCGTCACTTGTGTCGGCCCCTCACCCAGTCCCATCATTTAACAAGCGCATCTCAAGCTGCCTCTATCTATCTATCATATAGTGCCTTTCATCTATCTATCTATCTATCTATCTATCTATCTATCTATCTATCTATCATATAGTGCCTTTCATCTATCTATCTATCTATCTATCTATCTATCTATCTATCTATCTATCTATCATATAGTGCCTTTCATCTATCTATCTATCTATCTATCTATCTATCTATCTATCTATCTATCTATCATATAGTGCCTTTCATCTATCTATCTAT
>JANRMT010027041.1:5480110-5537832 GCA_026402145.1 Polypterus bichir lapradei | reverse complement strand
ATCTATCTATCTATCTATCTATCTATCTATCTATCTATCTATCTATCATATACTGTAGTGCCTTTCACTCTATCTATCTATCTATCTATCTATCTATCTATCTATTATATAGTGCCTTTCATATCTATCTATCTATCTATCTATCTATCTATCTATCTATGAAAGACACTATATATATGTATCTAATGGTTAGATAATAAAGTCACTATACAGTAGATTAACAGGAAAGACTATATAATAGATAGATAAGGCACTGTACTGTATAATGACTGTATATACAGTATAATGCCTTTCCTATTTATCTGTTACACGGTATTGCGCCTCTCTGCTGTATTGTCTTTCCTATTAATCTATGACTATACTTGACTGTGATAAATAGATAGGAAGATAAACAGGAAAGGCGCTAAAACTTCAATAGCCAGTGACAAGTAGATACAAAGAAACAGATGGAAAGGCGCTAAAGAAGTACAAGATGGATCAGTAGACAGATGTGAAAAGCTTTATATTTCAGTGAGATGGGTAAGGCGCTATACAATCAGTTAACAGGAAAGACTGTGTAAGTGATAGGTACTGTAGATGGTGCCTTTCAGATCGGTCAGTCCATCTATTTATTACGTAGTCCTTACTATTTTTCGATTCTATAGTGCCTTTCCTATCAATCAGTCTATCAGTTAAATAGGAAAGGCTCTATTCAGTCAGTCAATAGCATAGACGAGTGTTTCTGAAACTCGGTCCTGGGACCCCCGGGGGCTGCAGGTTTTTGTTCCTGCCAGCTTCTGTTTTTAATTGGACTCCTGGGCTAATTAAGAGAACTGTTATTTCCCATAATTCTGTGTTTTTGGGAACAATATAGGAATTAGAAAAGTAAGTTTGGTAAAAAGTTAATTAAAATGTACCAAGCAGTTATATGGGAATAATGTCTTTTTTTTCCTTTTAACAGTATTTTCATCTTGATCTTCATTTTACTTTTCCTGGTGTTCTGATTGTTTCATTAACCCGTTATTAACTCATTAGTGCATCTAACGCTAAAGGAGTTTCGTGATTCGGTGTCGTTTGCCTGTCTGTCTGTCTGTTTTGCTCGTTTTTAATTGTCATTATTAAGATACAACGAAGGGGAAAACTGCCCAGAGAAAGAGAGTTAAGCATTTCAATCAAATAGCAAAAGCAGAAACATTTCTAAATGTCTTGTAAATGTAAAAATTAGGCTGCTGTGCTTTCCTGAATGAAGAATAAAAGAAAAATAATTACCAGCTAATTAAATGAGATGAGCTCAGTGCTGTCAGGTGTCGTCACGGATTAGGAATCTGCTTGGAACAAAAACCTGCAGCCACCGTGAGAGTTTGGGAAGCACTGGTGTAGACTTTACGACAGACAGACAGACAGATGGAAATGGTGCCTTTGACCAGCAGATCCAGTGAACTAGAGAGACAAGGCACAGAACGTGTAATGGATACTGTAGATAAAAATGAAAAGCACTCCTATAATAGATTGATAGGAAAGGCGCTATATACTGTAATGCTCTGATCAAAGTGCAGGGCACCGTGTAGTAGATGGAGAGATGTTATATAATATTGAAAATAAAAGACAGAGCAGGGCTTGAGAAAGTCAGCCAGCTAAACTCAACACCATGGAGAGCAACGGAGGAGAAAAGACTGAAAGAGGGGCACCAAATGGAGATGAGGAGGGGACCGGAGTGAAGTGTTTCAAATTGTCGTTATTGTTTGGGGGGGCAGCAGAGCACGGCGTTGGCCTTATGTGACGGCTCAGAGGGCCGTTTGTGATTGGGCACCTGAACTCGAGTCTCCTTCTTTGGCTAAGCCAGTGGTGTCCTCTGCCCGCTGTCCCCTCTTATCGGAGTTGTTCCAGTGTGGTAATTGATTGATTGTGTGACCCCAGCTGACATCTCCACTGGACTACTAGGAGTTGGGACGTCCAGTCAGAGAGGGGTCTGCTTATTGGTGCGAATGGGTGTCCCAGCAGGTCAGGCCCAGTGAGGGTGGTGAGGCCACCATACCCTGAGAGACAGTCAAGAAAGCTGCTGTCACGTATTGTTTTGCCCGTGGTGGTCCCCGTCCCCTTCTGGCCTTGCAGCGGCTTTATCCTACAGTAGTGTAGAAAGTCGGACTGCAGAAACGGCCCACCTGTGCCGAACTGGTGTCAGTAACTGCCCAGGCCTCAGCCTATATTCAGGGCACATCTTTTTAGCTGCCATTTTAATAATGTTCTTTTTTTTCTTGTTCTGTTTTCAGGAGCAGGAGGACCCTAATAAACTGGCCACCAGCTGGCCTGACTATTACATTGACCGAATCAACTCTATGGCTGCTGTAAGTATGCAATCGGGGCCTTACAATTGTGTCACACCGCATGAAAGAGTGACCATCTGACTCAATTGGGCATTCGTATAAGGCAGCTGTGATACGCAGTGGTGGCAGCCTGGTCAGTCGTTGCCCTCCCGGCCTCGTGACCACTGCTGGTTAAATAAGCCCCTGGCAGCAGTGGACTGGGAGCTGAAAGTCTGCAGTCAGGAAGATAAAGGCAAAGGGGGGCACAAGGTGTGGCATGGCCCTTCACTTGTTCAGTGGTGACCCCTCATTTTAAGCCAGCTGACCCCTTCATTTGTCTAAATGGGTGGGAAAGACGGAGGCTTTCAGCAAGGAGATTATTAGAGCTCAGATCAAGAGGGGCTGATCACAGGCAGTACAAGCTGAGCACCGGTGAATCAAATGGGCTGGAATGGACTACTGGGTCATACTGCTGTGAAAAAGGATTTGCCCCCCTGGCAGTCTCCTCTGCGTATGCCCGTTTTGATGGCCTTTAAACAAAATGCAGCATTTGGGACAGGCAGCCTGAGCGAGCACACATTTTACATGAGGACTAAAGGGGCAATAACCTTTTCACAGGTGTAGGATGACTTTGTGACTTAATTAGGTTTGGTGTTACCCGTTTCCTCTGATTCCCTTTATTTTCTACTATTACATTGGTCTAAACATCTGAAGCTCTCTTGAGGACAAAGCCAGAGGATATCAAGGAGGGGGCAAATACTTTCTCACAGTCGGTCGTGTACTTCACTGTCTCTGGGTTTGCTCCCCTTGTCAGGGTTCGAGGCGCACTGACAGGCATGGCTGAAATCTTAAGCCCTCCCCGTAGATTTGGTTAAAGTGGCCTCTTCTATTCTGGTGGGCACGTGCGGTCATTTATCATTCACTCATTACCGGGGGTATCCACAGTTGTTGAGAAGAAGAGCTGCCATTTAGACCACGCCGATGGAAGATGGCGTCTGAAATGAAGAAAGCACCTTTGAATACACCCCCATGTTCCTGTCTGGTCAAATGTTGCCATGAAAATGCCCGCTTTCTGCATGGCCTCTCAACTGTGCCCTTCATCAAAGAGCAGACCCGCACTAAGATGCGGTGGCCTCTTTTTTTCCCTTCCGTTTTTGGGCGTCATTAACATCTCATTGCTTTCTCTGTCCAGATCTCATTAACTTGAAGTCTCTTGATCTTCCGACCATTTAATCTCAGGTTAAGGTTTCAGAGCGCACACTCCGGTCTAGCCAGTGACATGCCAGCGCCACCTAGAGGCTCCCATCTCACCGTGCGTCTGTGACCGCCTGACGGGCTCCCGGTGTCTTCGAAATCTCAAAATGGATGGGCTGTTGGATTTGAGACCACCTTTCATCTGTCACACTTCCAGGCCCTCCAAGTTGCTGGTGACTGAAAGAGGACCAGACCACATCCTTCAGACGTCCCCTGTGCCATCACGGCCTCATTCACCCTCTATACATTGCCCATCATGCCACCTTTCAGCCGTTTTGAAAATCTTGACATCACTCAAGCTGTAGCTTTGACACCAGACAACTGCGACTGGGATCTTGATCAGGGCTTGGTTGGCAGCCTTTCTAGTGAGGCAGGGGCTTTAGGTGGGCAAGCTCTATACCAAGATGGTGTTTGGGTGGGCGGTCTGTATGCCAAGAGGAGGGTTCTGGGGGGCAGTCTCTGTAGTGAGGGTAGAGCTTAAGGTGGGCTGCCTCAGTGTTCTGGGACAGACTTCAAAAGAGCAATCTCTATTTCAAGGTGCCCATTAGGTAGGCAGTCTCTGTACCAAGGGGGTGCTTGGGGGGCAGCCTCAATACTGAGAAAAAGTGGGAGGGGGGTTCAGGTGGGTGCCTTTAGGTGGGGATTTTCTATACCAAGAGAAGACTTTAGGTGGGCAGTCTCTATATTGAGGAGATGCTTAGGTGGGCAGCCATTCAAGTGGACAGCCTCTGTAGTGAGGGAGGAGCTTAAGGTGGGCTTCCTCAATACTGAGGGAGGGGCCTTAAACAGGCTGGGGGGACTTTAGGTGGGCAGTCTCTATAACAGGGAAATCTTTACATGGGCAATCTCTGTACCAAGGGGTTACTTGGGTGGGCAATCTGAACCCAGAGAAGAAGGGATTTGGGTTCCTTTTAAATGGGCATTCTCTGTACCAAAGTCGGGGGGTTTAGGTTGGGACTCTTTACCGGACCCCATTTTATTTTTTCCACCACGCATATCAAACTTTATGATGGCCAGATACCCACCTTCATGTATTGTCAGTAGTCACCTGATTGGGCCCACCCGCTCATTAATACAAGCCACCTCCTCCTTCTCCAGTTGGTTTCTCCTGTGGCACACGCCCACCCACACATGCGGTCAAGACTGACAGGTGAGTCATGCCAATGGTGGAGAAAGTCCAACGGCAAGCAACTCAACTGACCAGAGAACTGAGGGGTCTGAGCGATGGAAGGGTATCAGTAGGGGCCTCCCTTTAATTCACACAGAACCCAGGACCACGTGGAGATGCCCGTCACGTCTTGACCACCTAGTAGTTGGTGAGCTGCTCTGTGCCGCGACGGCTGATCTTCATCAGGATGCTGCACGTTTTCCAGGAGCCTTCCCAAGGGATGAACTCGGCTCGGCTTCTCTGCCAAGTTCCCTGAGATGAGCGCCACTTGGCATTTCACGTTCTCGACTATCGAACAGACATCAGCGGCGGGTTATAAATGGCTGATCTCAACCTGTGGAACGTCAGGCGCCGGGCTAAAAATAACTGCAGCTGGAAGACAGAGCTGAAGGTGAAGCTCGGAAAATAACTAGCTGAAGAGCAGGCCGCGCCAAAGTGAGGGGGCCAGTGGCAGTGCCATCAGTGAGGAGACGGGGGGCGCTACTGTCGTCTAGCTTTACATCTCATCAGTTCTTCACCAAAGTGGCAACTTTTAAGTGACACAAGGGACAGCACTCGAGACATTTTATATCATCTCACCACTCTGTAGTGTTCCATCAGTTCTTCGATGACAAGATAGGGGGCGACATTGATTAGCTTCAGATCAGTTCGCCAGTGGTGATTCATGGAGTTAGTGTGTCATTTACGTCACTCTGTAGTGTTCTTCACTGAAGACGCAGGCTGTGACTTTCAATATAGCGCCTTTCATGGAGGGCACCAGTGCATCCTCCTTTACAAAACGCAGTGCAGCGCAGGGCCATTTAAAGGTAACGGTAGTTAAGTGTTTGTGGTTAGCAGTGCACGTTGAAATATATAAAGAGACGGCTGAAGTAAGCAAGCTGGACGTTCCGGGGTTCCGGGGGTTCAAGGGGCCTTGTGATGTCCGGTTCCCTCACCCACCCAATAAGACGTGTCCAGCTTTCATAACAGAACAAGAGATATGGAAGATATGATGGAGACCGCCTCTTCTTATAGGCCGAGTGCTCGAGTCTTTTAGCCAATCAGAGAGTCAGCTCTAGTGACACTCGGCCTCATATCTGCGGAGGGTCTGCTGTGACGAGTGCCCCCTCTTCAGGTGTTCTCCTGCCTGCTTACTGACCTGAAGGGCTTTTGTCAAACTTGTCCTGGTAGAGGAGGAGTTTTGTTCTTCTCTATATGTATAAAATCCAACATGTCTGTCTGTCCGTCGGTCCGCTTTTCACGAGAGAACTACTTGACGGATTTGGATCGGGTTTTTTTGTAGAATTTGCTTGAACATTCCGGTTGATTTTGGGACCAGGTGTGAATCTGAGAGACAGGCTGAGGGGAGGGGGAGGCGGGACCTCAGGAGCGGGCCAGTCTCCATGCGAGTTGCTGTCCCTGTCACCACGTGTTGGAGCGCACCTGGCCTCCACTTAGCTAGTGATACCTGTTTGTTCAGCAGACATCATCACCTAGAGATTGTTAAGGAGTAACGTTTGACGTTTTTCAGAGAGAGATCAGAGCTACGTGTGTTTCAGAGGGTACCTGCTGACTGGCAGTGATATCACAGCCACGTGGGCGCAGACACAGTGCCAGCGTTTGACATTAGAGGGTACCCACCTTCTGCTTGGCCAGAGATACCTTCACAACATTTTACATTTCTGGCAAAGAGATCACAGCTACAGTCTCACCCCTGATAGCGAAACCTGGATACGAAATAGAAATTTTCTCAATACCTGCCCGGGGTTTGTTTCCTGCCTTGCGCCCTGTGCTGGCTGGGATTGGCTCCAGCAGACCCCTGTGACCCTGTGTTAGGATATAGCGGATTGGTGAATGACTGACTGACTGGCAAATTATTACATTTTTTGTAATTGATTTTTAAAGTTTGCCCCTTTTCACTGCATTGTGGGCGGAGCCGCAGGGGCCAGCCAGTTAATTAATAAGTTGATTGACAATGGCCAGCTTTTACTTTATATAGTGCCTTTCACAATCAATATTCAGTGAGCTAGTATCTCTTTATTCTGTATATTGTGCCTCTCACAGAGCGTCACAAAGTGCTTTACAAATCCTCTTTACCATGCAGTGTAATCCAGGTGCCATATTTGTCTTTATATAGTGCCATTCACAGAGCCACATTTATAAGGCACACTGGCTCAAGTAGCCAGTCCGTCATTTCCTTATATAGTGCCTGCTCAGACCACCTTTGGGGTCACACGTGCCCATTAAACGCTGCGGCTTTAGGCTGCTGGACTCTTTAGAAGGTGCCCTCTCCACAGTGATGGCGACCCAGCCCTGTGCCAGCGTCCTGCAGCTGACCCAGCATATTGCTTATTGAATGAATCTGTTTTTATTTTATGTCTGTAGCACCTTCCACACACATTTGGAGATGCAGAGGCCGGGCACACACACAAGTGCCAGGTGCCAAGGCTGTGTAGTATGAACTGGCAGGCCTTGTGCTTAGATGAGAAATGCCTCAGGTCTCACAGTTTGCCCTCAAATCCATGGCAGTGTTGGCGCTGTTAACTGCTTTCCTTCTAAGTGTTGTCAGTTCACTTGACGGCTGACGAATGTCTCTCCTCATAGTTGGCAACATTCTAATGCCAGTCTTCTGCTCCTGTGGGCACCACTTTTGATAGAAGAGAGCAAGATGCCTGATTTTTACCTAGCTAGTCAGCAGCTGATAATGTGCGATGCCTGTGCCATCCAAGCGTTCATTGAGTCAGTTAGAGTCAAGTGCCTGTTTCTGAGGTGTTTGGTCTTCCTGGCACGGGTCTTCCTGGGCATGTGCCAGCACTTTGTTGTAATGAAGGATGACGCCATTTGAATTCTTGTCTTTTGTCCTCTGCCTCTTGTGGTCATCTGAGGGAATGACGGGTCTAAAGGCAAGATAAATGCTGGGGCGCCAACCTGGCCATCCCTGTTTGCTTCCAAACATTTCAACAAAGAGAGTCGCCCTCTGGCACTCTGTACAACAACATCACCGCCTCTCAAGGCCTTTTCGATGACTTTGGTTGGGTTTGAGGGAGCCCCCTCTCTCCAAGTGACGCCTCCTTCCTGCTGGGCTGGGCTTTTATGGTCCTGTGACTGGGAGGGGTGGAGCCAGTTGCCTTCACCGCGTAGTTTCTTGGCACTGTGCCGGCAAAGGAAGATGACATGGTTAGTGGCAGCGCCCCCCTTTGGCCCACCGTGATATTTACATGCCTGGGAGGAGCCCAGAGGGTGACCCTCTGTAGTCCAGTTCTGGCTCACCACTGGGTGACAGACAGGTATTACTGGATGCCATCTGTCTGTGGAGTCTGCAGGTCAGGTTGATGGTGACTCCCAGTTTGTCCAGTGGTTTTTGTGACCTGTCATGAACTGGCGCCCCCTACATGGTGTGAGGGCCACTTAACCACAACCCAGCCAGGGTGATGTGATGGATGAGTGAAGGGCTGCTTCCTTTTTAGAGATGTACCTTGATGTTCGGGTGGTGAGGGTCAGGGCTGGTCAGTGGTTATTGGGAAAATGGGAAAGGCGCTCTATAAAATACTGGAGTGCAGTGGAGCAGTGTGTGAAGGTGCTGTCTTGTTTTCCAGATGCAGACGCTGTTTGCCTTTGACGAAGAAGAAATGGAGATGAGGAACAAAGTTGTGGAAGACCTGAAGACGGCGCTGCGGACCCAGCCGATGAGGTGTGCCCTTTGACCTTTATGGATTTGAATGAATCCTCATTTCCTGAGTCACATGTACACGCTGCCCGTAAAAAGCTGAAGGCTTCGGTGTTATTGGCACCTCACTGGGTAGACAATGCGAGCACAGATTTAAAATGGTTGGCATGGACAAGGCTGGAACTGTGGCGCAGTGGTTGGTGCTGCTCCCTCACAAATCCCGTGCCCTGTCTGTGTGGCATCTGCATCTTTACCCCAATTCTGTGGGGCTTTTTCTCCTGCCAAGATGTGCGAGTTTGGTTCATTGGAGATTCAAAATTGGCGCCCTGCAGTGGACTGCTTTGTACCCGATGCTGCCAGGATAGCACCCTCTGACCCAAAAGTGAAGCCCCCAAGTCTACAGCAGTGGCTTAGCATGCTGGGTCTGACTAAGGCTGCCCTGCTCGACGCTCCTCTCGCTCTTCAGACAGCCATCGATATTCTGTCCTCCTGCTGGCCAGTCCCCTGGTGTCGTTTGTTGTCTGATTTGGAAGTGACCGTCTGGTGGTCCATGGTGTCCTCATTAATCTTTTATTGCCCCATCATTTTCCTACTTCCTTAATAATAATAATATTTATCTATATAGTGCCATTCCTACACTGGCATTTTAAGACCATAAGTGGTGTCTCTCTCATTCCTAAATTCTTAAGACTACATACGAGATAATATTGTTCTTCGGTAGAATGCCTAGTGGGGCGGCTGGGTGGTCTTGTGGCCCCTGCAGATTTTGTTTGTTTTTTTTCTGTCCCCCCTCCTATTGGACTTTATTCGATGTTAATTATTATTGCCTAATTTTATTTTTATATTTTTTCTTTTTTCTTTCTTTGAGCTCCATCATTTGTATGAAAACGTGTGATAGAAATGCTATTGTTGATGGAGTGTTGGTCCTGTTCTACGTTATACTGACATGTTTTACATACTGTATAACACCTTTCTGATATGCTAATTCTCAATCATGCCGTGTATTTATATAGCGTCTGTCTCCAGTCTGATGTTTTTAATGATACTAATGCACTTTGTCAATTCTCTGTCTGGCTCATTCGAATGTTAAGACTGCAGATAATAATCCATCCATCCATCCATTATCCAACCCGCTATATCCTAACTACAGGGTCACGGGGGTCTGCTGGAGCCAATCCCAGCCAACACAGGGCGCAAGGCAGGAAAGAAACCCCGGGCAGGGTGCCAGTCCACCGCAGTCTGTCTATCTGTCTATTATATAGTGCCTCACTTATCTATCTATCTATCTACCCATCCATCCATCCATCCATCCATTACCCAACCCACTATATCCTAACTACAGGGTCACGGGGGTCTGCTGGAGCCAATCCCAGCCAACATAGGGCACAAGGCAGGAAACAAACCCTGGGCAGGGCGCCAGCCCACCGCAGGGCACACACTAGGGACAATTTAGGATCACCAATGCACCTAACCTGCATGTGTTTGGACTGTGGGAGGAAACCCACGCAGACACGCAGAGAACATGCAAACTCCACACAGGCAGGGAGGACCCTGGAAGCGAACCCAGACAGGTCTCCTACCCACTGTGCCACCGTATCGCCCACCAATAATACTAATGGATTTTATTTAGATTGCACCTTTCCCATATGCTAGTTAATAAGACTACAAATAAGAACAATAATTATTTCTATTGTGTCTGTGCCATCCTCCGGCTCTTCAGACTGTCAGTAATAATAAGAATATTAATAATAATGTGTTTATTTACATAGTGGCTGTCCCTTTCCAAAATGAACGCCACCATTATCAATGACATGTGCCATTCCCATTCTTAAATTCCTAAGTCCACAAAATAATAATAATGTTTTTCACTTGCCACCCTCAAATTCTTAACTAATAAGAACGCATTGTATTTTTATAGCGTTGGTCCGGTTCTCACGTTTTGAAATACTGTAAGTCCATATTTCTGCATGTTATGTATCTGGTGCCTTTGCCACTATCAGATTCCGGAGACTCTAAGTCCTACTTGTGTATTTTATTTTCATGGCGCCATTCGCACACTCGGGCTCTTGTGTCCTTATTAGTTGTAGACTTATTTCACTTATATAGTGCCTTGCCTTTGCTCACATTCTTAAGACCACAAATAACTGTGATTTATTTTATACTTTTATACCTTTCCCATCCCCAGACTCTGACAGACTTCTTATTATCTTTGGATCTTTGAGCCCGGGTGAGATGAAGGGGGTCACAGTGCCCACATCCTCATTGCCCATCCTCACTTGGCCCACAGTGCCTGCTGACGTGGCGCGGGTCTTTAGGGTCGGCTTTGGCACCTTTCTCATCTGTTGTCTTTACCGCCAGTCCCTGACGGCTCTCCCATTGTCTACCAGTTATGGAGTATGCAGAGTCGTGCCCGTGTGTTCCTGGGCGCTCTGATGGTGCAGAGGTGTAACTTTTATATGCCATTGCTTTCTGAGATTGCATGGTAGAAAGTTGGGTGAAGGACGGGCTCTCCGTGGTTTAAAAGTGTGTGTGAGCAGAGGCTCGACTTTCTGTGTTATTTGGACTTTTAATGCCCTTGTGCTCCTCTGGAATCTTAACGGGTTTCACATTTTCACATTGGCGTCGGTTCTCATTGTCAGGACTGGCACCATAATGGCCAGTTCACGTCCCAGTCTGGACAGCCAAACTGATGCTTGGGGGGCGGGGGCTCACCTGATGGCAGACATCCTCTGTGCAGGCTGGGCTCCGTAATCCTCTTCACATCTTCAGGATTTGCCTGACTCAAGTTATTAATATTTATAATATTTAAATCCACCGATAAGCAGTTGGATTTGAGTACCGGGCGCCTGCTTTACTTCATAATTTCTTTTTCTATTTATATCTGTAAAACCCTTGAAATATTTCCTTTTGGAATTTTTATCAGTGTGATTCAAATGTTCAAAGGGCTGAGATGTGACTCAATGTGCCAGGGGGAGCCCAGCTTGAGGGGTTTGGTGGAGCAAGGTGGCTCACTGGCTTAGGGACGGAGGTGACCCTCCTTGATGGCACTTTGGCTGACAGCTTTTGTCCTGCACAGACAATCTCCATTTTAGATGTGTAGCACCTCACTGAGTCCAGGAGTGCACAGACAGGCAGGGTGAAGGACTCACCTGGGATCGTGTCGTGAGTGGCACTGACAGGCCCTCAGCCATTGGGTACGCCCAGGTAGAGTATTCAAGTTTCACAGAATGTGCCCCAAGTTTGTTCAGTCTGGAAGTCGACCTGGACTTCTCATTAAATCTCAGGTCCTGCAGACTGCGCCAGTCCTCCACTACTGGCACAGGGGTGGGCATGCTTAAATAAAGCTTCCTGGTTCATTTTTGAGCTCAGTCTTGTCCTTTCAAAATTTACACTTAAGTTGTTGTACCCGACTCTCCAAACCTGACTACTTCTTGAACCTCAGATCCTGCCAACTACTCCAAACTAATTCTCAAATAAGCTGCTCAGCTTCATTTTTTAAAGGGCTGAATCTCTGGTTCTGCTGGCTTCTTCATTCCTCCACCGCTAGCTTAGGAGACATAGTTCAAGCTCTAATTAACTATCACGTCCACTCGTGGCCAACAGTTGTGAGAATGACTCAAATATTCATTTTCACAAAGTCTGCTGCTTCAGTGTCTTTAGGTCTTCTTGTCAGATGTTTCTCTGGTGTACTGAAGTAGAATTACCAGAAGTTCAGAGGCTTTGATTGACAATTCCATGAGGTTTATGCACAGGGTCCATATTTGCAGTGTTGGCCCTTCTTTTTTTTTTAAAGATCTCTGCAATTCACCCTGGCAGGCTGTCTGTCAATCAACTTCTGGGCTCAATCCTGACAGATGGCAGCTGCCCATTCTTGCTTCATCAGAATTGGTGGGTTTGTGTTTGCCCACCCACCTCTTGACCACAAGTTCTCAATGGGATTAAAGGTCTGAGGAGTTTCCTGACTCAAAATTTCAATGTTTTGTTCCCTGAGTCGCTCAGTTCTCACTTTTGCCTTCTGGCCCGGTGCCTCGTCATGTTGGTCACCAAACTGTTCTTGGATGGTTGGTAGAAGTTGCTCTCGGTTGATGTTTTGGTCCCATTCTTTATTCCTGGCTGTTTTCTTGTGAGCGAGAAGCAACTCCACGTGACATGAATGGTCTCAGGATGCTTTACTGTTGGCCTGGCACAGGACTGATGGTAGCGCCACTCGCCTTTTCTTTTTTCTGGAAAGGGGATTCATCAGAGAACAGGACTTTCCCTCAGCAGTCCAATCCCAGAATGTCAGTCTGTCCCTGATGGCTTCTTTGCTGCCCTTCTTGATGCCCATCAGGCCATCCACCAAAAGCCTTCACCTCACTCCCACCTGCCTGCTGCCATGCCTGCGCCAGCTCTGCCCTGGTGGTGCCCACAGCTGAATCCACTTCAGGAGACCCTCCTGGCGCGTGCTGGACTCTCTTGGGCGCCCTGACAGGCTTTCTTCACCTCTCTATTCTCACTCAATCAGCAGGACAGAGTTGTTATCTCCAGCCTTGTCCTCGTCACTGTCACCCGTGTTAACAGGGTCACTGAGATGACGTCAGCAGGTCCTTTGGTGGCAGGGCTGGCATGCAGTGGTTTTTTTGGGGGAAGTTCATTTTCATGGCAAAGAGGGACTTTGCAATTCATCTGATCCCTCGTCAGAACATTCTGGAGTCGAGGCAGCAAACTTTGGGAAAATTCTTTTTTGGATTTAATTGATTTTATTAAAATCAAATAACATTCCAAACAAAGAAGTCAAGTTTGACAAAAGTAGGTTTGAAACAAATCAACCGCCCCCAAGATAGAGAGCTAGGCCAGCCGAGTAAAACTTTAAACTGGTAAAAATAAGGAAATAAATAGAAAGATGAATAAAAATAGAGGAGGAAAGGGCCGAGAATCAATTAAAATGCGTATTCTAAAATGTTATTGATGAGATCCTGCCAGGTTTTGAAAAATAACTTGGACACAAATATGAATTTAATTCCCACCCGTTCTCAAAACGTTTGGCCTCGTCTGCACGCGGAGTTCAGACGCCTAAATTTAGCGTTTTGCACCACTGACTCCCAGGCCTGGAGTTGAGCCTCCTGATGCCCTCCTGTCAAGTCAAGTCGGGGAGCCTGCACTGGCACAGCACGCCACCGCACCCACCGCATGACGAAACAGCTCAGGATCCTGGTTGGCAACCCCCCTAACCCGAACCCTCTGCCACAGCCAGGTGTTACGTGGGCGATCCCTTGGCCTGGTCCTACGAGCCGGATCACCCCCGGGTAATGGCGCCACGTGGCCGTAGTGCCGTAATGTCATGTGCCTCATTCGGGACTCGATGAGCAACACAGAGTCAAGCCAGTGGCGCCCAAGGATTCTCCAAAGAGACACGCATGAAGGAGTCCAGTCTTCGTCTCAGGTCACTGGATGGCGTCCATGTCTCGTAAACAGGAAGCACCAGGACTCTAAAGATTTGGACCTTCGTCCTCTTACTGAGATATCGGGAACGCCACACACCCCTTTGTGGTGACCTCATGACCCCCCCCCATGCTCTCCCAAATCCGTCCAGTGACTTCACAGGAAGAGTCACATGAATGTCACTGCTGAGGTGTTTCCTCCTGTATCGTAGAGCGGATGATGGCAGCCTTGTGCAGATTACAGTAGTGCGCAGGATTGAATCACATCTGAACACACTGGTGTGCGTCATGCTTAGGAGACACAATGAGACAGAGCGGGAGAGAAGACGAAGACAGAATGAAGCGAAAGTCACAACTGGGAGGGCAAAACACTCCAATGGATGGACCAAGAAATGAATCCAAACGTCAGAGTCAAAGATTCCGAGCAGAGGTTGACACCAGGAAAGGATCAACCAGCAGCAAAAGTGGCGTGCAGAGAGTCTGACGCATGACGAAGTGCACTGACTGCTGACCTCTTGACCCATTACGTGCTTAACGTCGGGGTTGCCACTCCCATAACGTCGTCCCCTGAGCAAAGCCGTAAGCCACCTAGCAATGGCTGGACTTTGACTTTCTGAATCATGCTGGGCGGCAGTGTGACGAGAGTGTTTGGAGAGAAAATCACGTTTAGAGCTCTAAAGTGTGTAAAGACGTAATGTGGGGCTACACAAAAAGCGACAGTTCTGTTCAATTCAGGGGGACCACAGTCCAGAACGGCTGCAGAGCAGATAGCACCTCTTAGTCCTCCAGTGACTCCAGTGGGTAGGCAGTGGTCACAATTCTAAGAGGTGTTGGCACAGCAGACAATGGCGAATGAAACTGGATCTGTAAAATGTGTGCAACATAATAAGGAGAGAGTTGGAGCACATCAACCCCCCGCCATACTGTACGTACTGTAAAGAGGACAACCTGAAGAGCCGGCGCTGGAAATACACGTATGAAGAAAGGAGCAAAATACGTCTGTTATTCTTACCGTGTGCTCGGCAGTCCCGAAAGGTGTCGAGAAGATCGTGAGTGCTGACACGCCAAACGACAAAGTTGGGAAGTGGAAAGAGTCACAGCCGTGCCACCTCGCACCTCAGCACTCACTCAGGGGGTGGCACAGTGGGCCTCTTGTAGTCGTAGTCGTGATCAGACGTTAGGCAGGGAAACACGAGCTAAGGTATTTAAGGGTGTCAGGCGGGATCACTTTACACAGCCGTCACCGCCAGTGTCACACAAAAGAACTGGCGATACTGTGTAATATTTAAGACCCCAAATGAATAAGTCTCAAAAACAATTTATAGGAGGCCCCTCATGGACCCCGTGATCATCAGAGGTGACTGTGCAGAGGGTGCAGACCTATAAATACCTGGGAGTGCAGCTGAATGATAAACTGGACTGGACTGCCAATACTGATGCTCTGTGTCAGAGAGGACAGAGCCGACTATACTTCATTAGAAGGCTGGCGTCCTTCAACATCTGTAGTAAGATGCTGCAGATGTCCTACCAGACGGTTGTGGTGAGCGCCCTCTTCTACGCGGTGGTGTGCTGGGGAGGCAGCATAAAGATGAAGGACGCCTCACGGCTGGACATACTGGTAAGGAAGGCAGGCTCTATTGTAGGAGTAAAGTTGGACAGTCTGGCATCCGTGGCAGAGCGACGGGCACTGAGCAGGCTCCTGCCAATCATGGAGAATCCACTGAACAGGATCATCTCCAGACAGAGGAGCAGCTTCAGCGACAGACAGACTGAGGAGACCCCACACTATGTGACTCGGGGGGTAAACGTTAACATTATACAAAGTCATTGTCTGTTATACCTGCATTGTTATCACTCTTTCATTTAATATTGTTCTTTATGTACGCTCGTCACAAAATCTCCCGGACCATTGGGAATAGAAATGTGGAATGTAACAACATTTATTTCTGTCACACATTTTCATACAAGCAATGAGCTCAAAGTGCTTTACATGATGAAGAAAGAAAGAAAAAAAAGACAATAAGTAGGAATTTAAATAAAGGAACACTAATTAAGATAGAATACAAGTAGTAAGGTCCGATGGCCAGGGAGGACAAAAAAAAACTGCAGACAGCTGGAGAAAAAAAACCTTAAATCTGCTGGGGGTCCGAGGCCACAAGACCACCCATCCGCCTCAGGGCCTTCTACCTAACATCAGTGACCTCTCGAACAGCCCTCATGGTATTCAGAGTTCTCATGTAGGTCACCCTCGGCCCAGCGGTGCTCGCTAAGAAACGGTTTTAAAAATTTTGTGGTTCAAGCGTGGAATTTCTTAACAGTTTTTTAGACCCGTTTGTCTGTCTGTCCACCTTTCACAAGAAAACTACTTCATGTTTTTTTTCTAGAATTTTCTTGAGCAGCCCGTTGATTCTGCGACTTTTCTCATCCCCCTAAGCATCAGAGTTGGCTTGCGGCACCGATTTATTAGAGCGAATCCGAGACAGAGACTCATCGGGCTGCGTGGCCTTCCTGTCACTTACACGTCTGCCTTAACTCCGCTTAGCTAGTGAACGAGAGAATACTTCACGGATTTAGATCGTTTTTTTTCTAGAATTTTCTTGAGCATCCCGTTGATTTTGCGACTTTTCTTATCACACTAAGCATCAGAGTTCGCTTGCGGCACCGATATATTTGCGCTAATCTGAGACAGAGACTGTGGGCCGAGGGGAGGTCAGGAGTAGCGAGCTGAGCGGGGTGGGCCCTCCTCACTGTCCTGTGTCACTAATATGCGGGCGATGCCACAGGGGACGGCTAGTAAATGTATATACACAAAAAACTGATAGTCTTCCTAAATAAAGAAAATGCAGTCAGGAAGATTGAACACAAAAACAAAGTCCGTCCAATGATCCCCAATAAAAATCAAAAAGCGCACCACCACCCAAAATATATAAACACCTCGACCAAAAACTAAACTACTGTATAAGTAGGAGATAAATATAAAATAAGGACAAGCCTCTACTGTGCACTCACCAGCCATGACTCGCATCCCGTTTACATTCTGCGCCCAACCCCTGTAAGGCCTGCAGTGAACGACCCACCCATGACGGGCATCACCCTGACAAGTCGCTGTGTTCTCCGGGTTTGCTTGAAATTTGATCTCCAGATCCCCTTCTCTGAAGTAATGCGTGCATTAAACCTCTCGCTCCGAACTTTACAGCGGCAGGTGGCTATGGAGATGCTTGTATTTTGACCGGGCACATGTGCCGTCCAGTAGGCCTTTCCTGGACTCGTCTCTGCCCCGCCGTTGGCGTCACACAGCGTGGTCCTAACGGAGTGGAAGTTTGCCTTCATTGTTCTAACTTTAAATTGTTTTGCCCTGTGGTGGTGCCTGGCAGGCACTGCTGTTCCTGTAATGAGTTTGTGGCAGCGCAGTCCACTGGCACACACGTGCTTAGCGAAAGGGCCTGAATAATAGCACTTCCGTGTCAGACCAGGGGGTGGCGAGCTGCATTGACTTTCTCTCTCAGTCCTCTGCAGACCATCCACGGGAAATCCCACACAGCTCCGCCTCTGTGGATGACATCACTTCCTGTCACGGCCTTTAAAGCCGCCATATTTACAGCCTATATGTCCATTCTGACCCTTTTGCAGCCAGGGCACAATATATGGGTGGCTGCCCCAAACCTTTTTCGAGGTCTTTGGACTGTTCTTGTGACACCACGTTTTCAAGTTCATTTCCTCCAGAGAAGGAACGAGACCTGCTGTAGTTTGTAGATTTTACAGAATCGCTCAGGATGAGGTCGAGGCCTGCCATCCACTGTCTTTAAATCTGGTGACCTCAGCACCACAGATGTTGAAGGTGCACACTTGAAGCCAAAGGGCATCTGCTACCCCTGCAGTGAGTTTGTTGGAGCGCAGTCCGGGATTTCAGAATCCCAAAAAAGTGTGGAGAAGGTGTGGAGCAGAGAGGCCGAGGGGTGGTCGTGGATGGCATTTTAGGCAGAAATCATAAATGATGTGCCTGGCGTTAGCCAGAGGAGCTACTTGGACCCTTTATGACAGCCGTGAGCCACGTGAATGAATGAATGAATGAATGAATGAATGTAAAAGCTTTTCTTTTTCTTTTTTTAGTGTATACTAAGGGGGCTTCACACGCCACCACCCAGCCACCTCACGTCTCTATGGCTCGCGTGTGTGGATTTCACTTTCACCAAACAACAGAACTTTTATTTCTCGCGGATACGCCTCTTCATTGGGAAGACACCCTACTATTCCCTGATGGCAACACGAATTAGACGATGTACGAGTCTCCGACTAAAGTTTAAATCTGAACAATATATTCGACCTCTTTATGCTGTTCCGTTATTTCACCGAGTAATAATTTCTGTTTGTTAGCATTAATGCGATCATCTTCTTGAGACTTTTGAATTTTCGTATTTCCATTATCCTGACCTGCTCTGCACGTGTACCACACCATCGTTTTTGAATTCTTTACGACGTTCTACTTTGTCTTCTACTCTTTGTCTTTTATTTCCGTGGTGAAATCTCGTGGCACAAAGTCTCGTCTCGCGGGGCGTGAAAGCGTCTCTCTGAGAGACATTGACGTTTTGTTGGTTTTGTTTTTTGCTCTGGGTAGCACTGTGCTCGCTGACGAATCTCGTGTCTCTTTATTAACCGTTTGTGGTTGAAGTGACAATGCAGACAGGTGACTTGACGCCCTGTATATTTTTAAATGGATATGTGAAGTATGGTGGAGGGAAGTTGAGCGTTGCCGTCTCCTCGATCCCGCGCCCTGCCTTTGTGTCCTGCGTGTCTTATCCTCGGACTCGTGACCCTTTCTAGTACCTCATGAGGGGCTTTTGCTCATTTTTAGTCGTCAGATTAAATTTGAACTTTTTTCATTGGTGCATTTGGTGACATCACTGGGGTGCCATTTTGTTTTTCGTGGGCACATTGTTTACACGTACTGTGCCAGTTGCCATTCACACGCCATGCCCTTTCCAAGAAGGTTTCAGTGCAGGACTTTCGTGGCTCTGATTCTGCGTATCATTTGGACTCT
Organism: Polypterus bichir lapradei; assembly: GCA_026402145.1. NCBI lineage: Eukaryota > Metazoa > Chordata > Cladistia > Polypteriformes > Polypteridae > Polypterus > Polypterus bichir. The sequence goes on along the minus strand of JANRMT010027041.1, from coordinate 5,519,024 downwards.
CAAACTTTGGTGCCTTTGGTCTCTCTCTTGGTTTTCAATGCCACCTGTCCCTTAGTCCAGATGTCACCTGTTCATTGTCTCTTCTTCATCCCCCCCTGAGATTTTGCCAGTGTGTCCTTAAAACTGTAGGGTTTGCGCCTTTTCCCCAGCGTGACCCACAGACCAGAGACGTGAGTGGCATGTGTGATTCCTAGTTGGCACCTGTCTGAGCGAGTGCATCAGTAGGCCCAGCGATGCTCTGACACCCTTGTCAAGGTTTGGTCCCTGCCGTGTACCCAATGCTGTGTGGAGACCCTCTGACCGCGAGTGCCCATCAGCCTGTTGTTGTTTAAGTGGTTAGTCAAGTCTGACTCTCGGTGATCTCATTGATTTATAGCATGCCAGGCCCTTCTGTTCCTTCCAGGTGTCTCTCCTTTCCGTCTTAGCCTCTCTTGTCCTTTTCTTCCTTAGACTTCCATTTCCCCCAAGATGAGAATATCCTTTGAGGTTTTTAAGGTGGGCTGGAGTTCAGTTGAGCATTAGGTGGGCAGTCTCTATACCAAGGAGGTGCTTAGGTGGGCAGTCTCTGTACAACGAAAGGGGGGGGGGGGGGGGTTCAGGTGGGTACCTTTAGGTGAGGATTTTCTATACCAAGAGAAGACTTTAGGTGGGCAGTTTGTATGCTAAGGGGCTTCAGGAGGGCAGTCTCTGTATCGAGGAGATGTTTAGGTGGGCTGCCTCAATACTGAGGGAGGGGCTTTAAACAGGCAGTCTTGTTTCCCCGAGGGGGGGCTTTAGGTGTGCCAAGGGGGTGCTTGGGTAGGCAGTCTCTGTACTGAGGGGTGGGTAGCCTCTGGAGTGATGGAGGAGCTTTAGGTGGGGAGAGAAGGCTGTAGGCGAGCTGTCTGCATGCTGAAGGACTTTATTTGGACAATCTCTACGCCAAGGGGTCACTTGGGTGGGCAGTCCATCTTTCCATCTTAGCCTCTGTTGTCCTTTTCTTCCCAATATGAGGATATCCTTTAAGGTTTACTGTCTTCTCATTATGTGGTCAGAGTTTTTGAGCTTTTCTTCGCCCATCAAGCCTTCCCATAAGACATCAGGTTGTGTTTTTTCTTAGTCTCGCTGGCCAAACAAATCTCAACACTGCTGTCCAGCACCAAAGTTCAATGCCGTTTACTTTTTCGTGTTCAACTTTAGTGCTAGTCCAGCTGTGCACAGCCATACGTCACTTCTGGAAACATCACAGCTCTTAACGTGGCAGACCTCTCCTGACAGTCTCATGTCCCTGCTCTTTAGCGTCTCTAGCTGTCCTTCCCAGAAGTAAATGTCAATTTAATTTCATGGCTGCAGTCTCCGTCTGCAGATATCCTGGAGCCAAGGATAGCAAAATCCATTACTCCTCTTCATCTGCTAGCAAAGACTTGACAAGGCCGGTTGATGTCTTTTCGATTTTCTTGATGTCAGGATGGCTCCTTCAATTTCTTCTTTCACTTTTAATGGAAGCCTCTTCAAATCCTGCTCGCTTCCAGCCATTAGAGTGGTGGCACCCACATTTCTGAGGTTCGTGATCTTCCTTTCAGCAATTTTGATTGCAGCCTGTTAGTCGACTGGACCAGCATTTAGTATCACATGCTCGGGTGACATGTAACGGCCTGGTGACACTCCGCTCCCTGTCTTGAGCCACTTAGTGAGTCTAACAGTTGAATCTTCATCTGTTCTTCACAGGGCAGTTAAAATGACCCCCTGGGTGTCCACATTTCTTTAAATACGTGCAGTCAGCAAAACACAAACTGACGTTTTTCAAGAACTCCTTTGGCTTTGTCAGCATCCAGCATAGGCTGGCATCTTGATTTCTGGTACCTCGGCCTATGTCACTGCAGTCGTGCTACTGGATCTTCAGCATGTGAAGTGAGCAAAAGAGTTTGCCGATTTGAACATTTACAGTAGAAAGATCACTTTATATCCCAAAAACTAAGGGCCGTTGTACTGTAGAGTCCTCCAGACCTGCTGGGCACATTGCAAGTAACACCTTCACAGCATCAGCTCTCCATTCACGTCCTGCAGCCTCAGTATTAGCTGTCAAGATGTCAAGAGCCCATTTACCTTCACGTTCCAGAATGCCAGGCTCGCCCACAATCGAGGGGGTCTTTCTACTGGGGTCCTTCCTGTGCAGTTCTTCTGTAAATTCCTGCCACCCCATCTTGATTCCTTCTGCTTCTCAAAGGTCCTTTCCATCTTTGTCTTTTACTTACCTTTGATTTCTCTCATTTTCTTTTTCTTTTCCATTCTGTTAGCATCTTCAATTTCCTGGCATTGCCCCATCTGGTGATGGAAATAGTAACCCACTCCAGTATTGTGCCAAAAGAAATAAAACCTTGTGGACAAAAGTGACCAGAGACGCACATCTCTGTACTGTATGTGTACGTCTTCGCTCTGTGCTTTAGAAGGCATGTAGACCCTGTGTGTCTGTCCTCGGGGTTGTGTTGTCACTTGTGTACAGTCCAGTGTCACTCTGACCTGCAGGGACGACCAACATGTAGCACACCAGCACTCTGTGGCGCCATGATAGGCAAGAATGGACTGAAATACAGATGTTTATGTAGTAATATATAGCGCCTTTCATATCATAGCATGCCGCACATATCTAGTGCCTTTCATGTCTGTCTAGTGACATTTAGCATAGACGTTCTGTCCTGTGAACAGAGTACAACAAGGTGATAGTCTTCAGCACCTTGGAAAATGAGAATGTGTGAAATGCAGCCGTTCATTCATTATCAGGATATTGGTCCAAATCTCAGTTTCTGTTGATTCATAGATAGATAGATTGATAGTATGAAAGGCACTATATAATATATAGATAGTATGAAAGGCGCTATATAATAGATAGATAGATAGATGGTATGAAAGGCACTAATAGATAGATAGTATGAAAGGCGCTATATTATAAATAGAGTGAAAGGCACCATATAATAAATAAATAGTATGAAAGGCACTAATAGATAGATAGTATGAAAGGCGCTATATAATAGATAGATAGATAGTATGAAAGGCACTGATAGATAGATAGTATGAAAGGCGCTATATAATATATAGATAGATAGATAGTATGAAAGGCACTAATAGATAGATAGTATGAAAGGCGCTATATAATAGATAGATAGATAGTATGAAAGGTGCTATATAATAGATAGATAGTATGAAAGGCACTAATAGATAGATAGTATGAAAGGCACTATATAATAGATAGATCGATCTCTCATCTTTCATATCTATCTATCTATCTATCTATTATATAGTGCCTTTCACACTCTCTATCTATCTATCTATCTATCTATGTTATATAGCGTCCTGATGTGTGCAGTACAAGTCACAGGAGGTTCTGCTCAAGCTTTATAACTCACTGGTGAGGCCTCATCTGGAGTCCTCTATGCAGTTTGGGTCTCCATAAAGACATAGCAGCACAAGAGAAGGTCCAGAGAAGAGCGACTGGGATGATTATGGGGGGCTACAGGGGGTGAGTTATGAGGAAAGATTAAAAGAGCTGAGCCTTTACAGTGATGAGCAAAAGGGAAATTTAAAGGAGATGTAATTGAAGTGTCTGAAAAAATGAAGGTAATCAGTCCAGTGGATTGAGACGCTGACTTTAAAATGAGCTCATCAAGAACACGAGGACACAGCTATAAACTTGTGAAGGGTGAATGTCACACAAACATTAGGAAGTTTTTCTTTACACAAAGAACGATAGACACTTGGAATAAGCGGCCAAGTAGTGTGGTGGACAGTAAGACGTTAGGGACTTTCAAAACTCGACTTGATGTTAACAAGTGGAGAGGACTGGTGGGCTTTGTTGGGCTGAATGGCCTGCTCTCGTCCAGAGTGTTCTAATGTTCTAATCTATCTATCTGTCTGTCTGTTGTGGTCATCTGGAGAATGACAGGCTCAAACAAGTTTGAATTTTGGGCCACCAACACAGCTGTCCTTGTTTACTTAACAGTGTGAACAAACAGCAGCACTCAGTGGTGTAAAAATCAAACAAAAAATGTGGCCACCAGAATAATATGGCAAGAATAACAATGGCTATTTGAGAGGATTGAGGAGCTCCTGTGCTGTGGTCGCTCAACAACAAAGAGCCACTTCCTTCCAGGCGCTCTTGTATTTATGGCCCGCGGTCCAAAGAGGGTGGAGTCAGTTGCCCTCATTAGTTGGTTTGTCTGCACTGTGGTGGGAGAAAAGTTAGTGGCAGCACCCCCTCTTGGTCTTTCTTTCTTTCTTTCTTTCTTTCTTTCTTTCTTTCTTTCTCTCTCTCTCTCTCTCTCTCTCTCTCATATAGTGCCCTTTTTTTATCTAACTGTCTGTTAGTAGTCATATGCATGCACTGAGCACTCTGAAATTCTTACTTGTAAGTCTCACCAACATGCCACCCATCTCCACTCCCCAGTGCCATATAAACAAGAAGGTCATTTTAAAAACTTTATTATGTTAAGTAGAAGCACAAATCAGCTTTCCCAATGTTCCTCTTACCCCAAAATTGGAAGAAAAAATGGGCGAGAACAATTCACAAAGACACGGGGAGAACATGTAAAGCGGCCCATGGACAACCCAAGATGCCGGGTCAGTGAGGCAGCAGTACAATACAATACAATTTATTTGTTGTAGAGCCCAAAATCACACATGGAACGCTACAATGGGCTGTAACAGACAGGCCCTGCCTCTTGAGAGCCCCCCCAGCCTTGACTCTCTAAGAAGACAGTACCAAGAAGAGCGCCACCATGTGGCCCAATAATAAACTTAATAGCTGGTCCTTACTGTATTCAGTAGGGGTTGACAGCGGTGTAGCGGTTAGAAGACGTTTGGGATGTCTCTCTAGACGCTGTGGTCTCCCAGCGCCCCACATACGGGTTAGCGTTAAGCTAAGTGCCAACTCTAAATTGGCCAGGCCTCAGAGCGCGCTGCCATGAGCACTGGAGAGGGTGTACAGGTTTAAGTGTCTTGGAGTGGCCGTCACTGACGAACTGAAGTGGGCACAACATCATGTCAGCTCTTGTCAAGTAGGCCCACCAGCACCCTGTACTTCCTCAGACGTGTGGTGGCAGCTGTCGTCTCTCCTCTACCGGTACACACTGGTGACAATAAACATGAACATGAATGACAGAGTGTGTCCCCCTGTGGCCCGCCATCCCACATAGCACTGGCCCTGGCCTTGCTCTCTGTGACGCTGGGATGGACTCTTTCTCCTTGGGACCCTGTGATCCAACGACTGGGTTTACAAAATGGAGGTGTCTACTTTTCTAGCCCCTTTCCCACCGTGACGAGAGTTCTAAAGTGCTTCGCCGTGCTGTAGCCGAGTGCCGCTCTCTGAGGCCTCTCATGTGCTTTCTCTCCCAGGTTTGTGACTCGATTTATTGAGCTGGATGGACTGACCTGTCTGCTGAACTTCCTGAAGAGCATGGACTACGAGACCTCGGAGAGCCGCATCCACACCTCCGTGATTGGCTGCATCAAGGCGCTCATGAACAACACTCAGGGCCGTTCGCATGTCCTGGCACACCCCGAGAGCATCAACATCATCTCGCAGAGCCTCCGGCAGGACAACGTCAAGACCAAGGTGGCGGTGCTAGAAATCCTGGGGGCCGTGTGCTTGGTGCCTGGTGGGCACAAGAAGGTGCTGCAGGCCATGTGCCACTACCAGAAGTACGCCGCCGAACGAACCCGCTTCCAGGTAGGAAATGGCCGGCTGTAAGCTGACTTTGTTGTAGCGCCTGCCAGGTTATGCCTTTAGCAGCTGTTTCCTTTAACTCGGCTCATCCCATAGATGTCACCACTGCTCGTGATTTATGTCTCGAGGACCCTGGGTGGCCAGGATGGGTAACAGTTTTAGCCGAGGCCGCCACTTGTCCTTTCCACAAGTTTGGTACCCGTCTGCACAGCCCGGCAGGGTGGCTACTAAAACAAGTGTTTTATCTCGGGGCCTGCTTGTTCAGGCCTCCCTGCTGTCAGCGAGTCGACTCCTTCTGTGCCAGGAAATGTTAACTACTTGGTGAAAAGTGAAAATCCCAGCAGATTTGTGAAGAACGCCCCTGTCAAAGGGCCCTTTGTTAAGCGCCCGTCCTGCCCGCTGTGAACGAGCTGTAAACACGACAACGCCACAGATGGGCCGCACTCCAGGACAGCGCAGCTCTGGCGCGCGACGTGTAAATGATCCGACGGCTCGCGTCTGTTTTAACATTTTCATTAGTGTCCTGCTGATGGGAGAGAGGCGCTGGCTCGCAACGTTTCCCCCCCCAGAGACGATAAGAGACCTCCTGTGTTTTTTAGTTTATACTCCCGCCTGGGTTAAAGTCCACAGTGCACTAAACACCTCAACACCACTTCATCTTCCCAATCTGGCCACCTCGGGACAAAGGCGCTGAGGAGCAGCCGCCTACCTGAAGTCAAAGGGCAGGTTGTAGTGCCGAGGAAGAGGAGCAGTCTGCTGGTGACTGAGCCGCACATTCTCTCCCTCCAGAGTGTCTTCTAGTTTTTAAAAAGCACCCACCTTCACTCAGGTCTGGGTCAGAGGCGACCGGGCACGAAACACCACAGCACAGTGCCAGCTGTAAATCTGGTGCCCTCCGAGCAAAGAGGCCACAGGGACACACGTGAAGGCAAAAGCCGTTCACTCAGTGACGTAGTTGGACTGTGCGCGTGGTTTCCAAATCCCTAAGAGAAGTGTTCAGAAAGTGAAGAAGTCGTTAGCATCTGACGAGGGGGCCGCACGAGTTCACATTCTCACCGTTGAGAGATTTGCCTTATGCAGCCTCCCTTCACTCACCCCAGAGTGCCACGTCTGGCACTTCAACTCCAAGATTACAGGGCTGATGTCTGAGGTGCACACTTGAAGTCAAAAGGCACGTGTCATTGGTGAGATCTTCAAGTCCTAAGAAGAGGTGGGAAAGCGAATCCTCACTGCGGTCCAATGCAAAATCACACCAGGAGGGCCGCAGTGGGCATTAACAGAAGGCCTTGACTCTCAAAGAAGACAACGGAAAAAAATGGAAGGGCAGTTCAAAGAGAGACCCCTTTCCAGGTAGGCTGGGCGTGCAAGTCAAGTCAAGTTGGGGAGCCTTCACTGGCACTACACGTCGAAACAGCTTGGGATCCCGGTTGGTAATCCCCCAGACAGACACGCGGTCCAGTCCCACCCTCCTGAAATGACCCTCTATCTGCCACAGCCAGGTGTTACGTGGGCGACCCCCTGGCCTGGTCCAGCCACTCGGGTCCCCAACAATGAGGATCTTACGAGCTGGATCACCCTCGGGGAAACGCGCCACATGACCGTAGTGCCGTAACTGACGCTCCCTCTCAATGCAGGTAATGTGCCTCATTCGGGACCCCATGAGCAACCGCTCATTCGACACAAAGCACAGTGCAGTGGGTGTCAAATAAAGGGGGGTCAATACAACAGAATACACAGAACAGGACACAAGTCATCCTCAATACAAGAGAAATATGACAAGTACAGAGCAGAATTGAACTGGAGAGGATATCCCATAATACCATGTGGATTGGATCAATAGCGGCTAGCAAGTCCACCAGTGGGTGACTGGTGTCCACTCTCTTTAGAAGTGACCTCGTGTGGCTTGTAGTCTCTATACTGTAGTAGCCGTCTGACTTCCATGGCTTCTGGTCATGTGGCTCTGGGTCAAGGCCTGCAATGTGACAGACCCCACGACAGCAGATGTCAAAGGGCACGTGACATTGGTGAGATCACATTGTTGGACTTCAATCCTGGGGGTTTGAGTCCTAAGGGACAAGTGGCACATAGTGGCACATAGAAGAGAAGTCCTACAGTGACACTGAAGACGCCAACAGTCCCCAAAGGGTATGGGAAGGTGGATCCTCATTAGTGTCTGGTGGTCCAGTCATAGGAGAGCCCACCTTTGTTCACATTGACCCCCCCCCCCCCCCCAAAAATACTCCTGTGCTTTTTAGTTTCTTTAGCACCTTTCACGTAGGTCTGCTCAATCGGGTACAATGACTTGGCTGGATACAAATCCAGATTTCGGGTCTTCACACACTGCTGGAGACCTTGGTGTATGGGGGGGGGGGTGTTAGAGTTCAGACAGGCTAATGATTTAATGACGGCCAAGTGTAATTGGAGCTGTGAAATGTGGGCGGAGAGAATGGAAACCTGCAATCCACCAAAAGTGAGGGCCGCGGTCCTAAAGGGTGAGGTGCACACGTGATGCCAAAGGGCATGGGCTGTTTGAACAGTAACGTGGTGGGACCACCGTACTGGAGTTCACAACCCTAAAGAGCAGATCCTCGTTAGTGTCTGGTGGTCCAGTGACCGCAGAGGAGCACACGTTTGTGTTCGCTGCCTTTGAGAAGACGAGAGACAAGATTGGATGAAATAGATGAGGTTAACTTTATTAAGACAAAAAACAAGATGAATACGCACTTACAGGACACATAATACAGCAATCATTACATAACGATAAACTTAACAAGCACATTGGGTGGCACCGTTGAATTGGGCAGTAGTAGTGGGCAGAAAGGACCCCCCCCAGAGGGACTCCTTAGCATACCGTGGTGGAGGGAGTGAGCCTGCTGTGAGTGAGTGCTTCAAGAGGGCGCAGGATGGAACCCAATTTTGCCTCCATTGTCTTTGTGTGCCCAGGCTTCACCTGGTGATGGCGCAGGCTTTCCTGATATTGTTGTCCATGGTATTGTGCTGCTTTTGTGCTCAAGTTGCTTCCCCAGGAGACCACAGCGTAGATCACGTCCCCGGCTACTACTAACTGCTAGAACTTTTCCAGCAGCTTGCCACACACAGTAAAAGACCTGAGGGTCTCCTCAGAAAGTCCACTCTGCTGTGACCCCCCTTGTCCAGCATCGTTGTGTTGTCAGGCCAGTCCAGTTTATTTGTGAGGACCCCACTTCCACGTCCTCCCACTGGATGGTGACTGGTCTCAGAGGCTTCTTGGCATGTCAAAAGGCCACCAACAGTGGGTTGTTGTCCCTTCACCACGCCTTTCCTGTACTCTCGACTCATCTCCATTATTGATGGAGGGGTCATCTGAGAATTTCTGGAGATGGCGAGCGCTGGTATTGGGCTGGGTCTGTTGTGTGACCAGGGAAGGGAGAGGGGACACCACCACACCACCATTTCTGACCCACAGTCCCTCAGCCTCACAAACTGCGGTCAGTTGGTCAGGTATTCCATGATCCCAGGAGGTTATGGGGGCATCAAGATTTAAAGCCTTGAGCTTTTCACCCAGTCGATGAGGCGGAATGGCCCGAGTGTGGTGCCGTGTTTGAGGAGCAGCCTCTCGAAGGTCTTTACGATGTGTGAAGTGAGGCCTTGGGACCCTTCAGTGCTGCACACCATTCCATCACAAGGCGTTCAGATCCAAGTTCGGGTTTGTTGTCACAATGAGACTCTTAGTTTCACGACTAATAACGACCGAGGACTCATCTACGTCTCTGTATATAAAGTCCAACGTCTGTCTGCCTGACTTACTTCACCAATTTAGTGCTGGTTGTTTTTTTTTTCTATAATTTGCTGGAACATTCTGGTTGATTTTGCGACTTCTCTTATCGCGCTAAGAAGCAGAGTTAACTTGCGTTACTGATTTATTTGGGCAAATTTAAGAGACACGCAGCAGACCGAGGGGAGGGGGGCGGGGTCCTCCACAGTCACGTGCCAGCCTCAGGGCGTTCCTTACCTCTGCTTAGCTAGCGAACGAGAGAACTGCTTAATGGATTTATCCATCCATCCGTTATCCAACCCGCTATATCCTAACTACAGGGTCACGGGGGTCTGCTGGAGCCAATCCCAGCCAACACAGGGCGCAAGGCAGGAAAAAAACCCCAGGCAGGGTGCCAGCCCACCGCAGGGCACACACACACACCCACACACCAGGGACAATTTAGGATCGCCAATGCACCTAACCTGCATGTCTTTGGACTGTGGGAGGAAACCCAGGGAGACACGGGGAGGACATGCAAACTCCACGCAGGGAGGACCCGGGAAGCAAACCCAGACGGGTCTCCTTACTGCGAGGCACTGCCCACAGCACTGCCCGCTTAACGGATTTCGATCGGGTTTTTTTTTCTAGAATTTGCTTGAACATTCTGGTTGATTTTGCGACTTCTGTCGTCGCGCTAAGAATCAGATTTATTTGTGCTAATCCAAGCCAGAGGCTGCGGGCCGAGGGGCGGAGGAAGCCTGACGTCAGGAGTGGGGAGCCGGGCGGGGTCCTCCTCACTCACACGCCAGCCTCCGTTGGAGTCGCTCTCCCTGTCGCCACATGCTGGAGCGCACCTTGCCTGTGCATAGCTAGTGATACCTGTTTGTTCAGCAGACATTGTCATTTAGAGATTGTTAAGGAGTAACGTTTGACGTTTTTCAGAGAGAGATCAGAGCTCCGTGCGTTTCAGAGGGTGCCTGCTGACTGGCACAGATATCACGGCCACCTGTTTTTCTCCCCCCAGAGCTGAACACAATCAGATGCATTGCCAACGTCTGTTGATTTTTTTTAAAGTTTGTCCCGTTTCATCACCACGTGGGTGCAGCCACAGGGTACAGCTGGTCAAAGCTAAAAAAGACCCCGGACTTTTCAGATTAATATCCAGACGTGATTTGGTGATGAATTAGTCCATCTGACGTTGAACGTGAAGGCTGTGCCACTGAAGGCCTGGCACCTCACCCCGTGTTTGCTCCTGCCCTGTGGCCACATTAGACTCACCAGTATAATACTGGCCTTTAGAAAATGGAGGGATGAAGGCGTGCAAGTCTGTCAGTTGGATCAGAGCAGTTTGTACACACGCACTCCGCCATTTCATTTGGCCATCTAGCCCTGCGGTTTAAACACGGGGTGCTGGTGGTCACATCTGACCAGCCGTCCCCTCATTTTAAGGCTCGCAACACTTGCAGCAAAGGCAGGCAGGCAGTCGTCTGTAGCCAGGAGCGGATTAGAGAAAATCACCTGACTGCTCGGCAGCCCCAAGCCGCCTGCCACCCAGGCTCCAAAAAAGAGCTTCTCTCCGTTTTCATTGAAAGCACAAAAATGATTGTTGTCCTCGTTCCAAAACCACTGGAATACCTTCCATCCTTTTGAAGAGAAGTGAAAGTTTATGAGGAAAGCCAGAGCGCTGTCGAGACGGGAGGCCGCCGCGACCCCAGGCGCTAATGCTTTTCAGGTCCGCAGCTCCTGTGACGGCCGCCAGACTAAACACAGGTGGCTGCTGCACATTTTCTGCTGAGGTGGGATAAAAAAAAAGAGGGGGGTCTTATGTTGGGAGAGCGAACAAGAAGAAGAAGCAGGCTCGGCTGGTTTGTGGACAGATGGCAGCACCCTGCTGTGTGTGAGAGAGCATGCCAGCCATGCCAAACACATCTGGAGGGCAGGTGCGCCCCCTGCGGGACCTGCTGTTGAGCCGCAAGTGCCCTCTCCTAAAGCCATGGAGCGCGGCGCTCTGCAGAAAGCATTTGTAAAAAGCCAGTTTCAGAGTGAAGTCGCGCCTGGTTGTCTGATGGCACCAAGTGACCGACTGAAAATGATCCATTTTAGGCTTCAAATCATTGGGATGATACCCTTGGAAAGGAAAAATTAGAACGTAACATTGTAGACCATCCATCCATTATCCAACCCGCTATATCCTAACTACAGGGTCACGGGGGTCTGCTGGAGCCAATCCCAGCCAACACAGGGCGCAAGGCAGGAAACAGACCCCGGGCAGGGCACACACACATACACACACCGCACACACCAGGAACAATTTAGGATCGCCAGGGCACCGAACCTGCATGTCATTGGACCGTGGAAGGAAACCCACGCAGACACGGGGAGAACATGCAAACTCCACACAGGGAGGACCCGGGAAGCGAACCCTTAAGGGTCTCCTAACTGTGAGGCAGCAGCGCTACCCACTGCGCCACCGTGCCGCCTACATTGTAGACTAACAAGCCGTAAAATGAGATAAGGTCTGAGATTGGCCAGGACTGGTTTCTAATGAAGCAATTGGGTTGGATTGAAAACCTGTAGCCACTGCGGCCCTCCAGGACCGACGCTGCCCACCCCCTGATTTAGACCACCGGTGTCAGTCCTGGAGGGTCACAGTGGCTGCAGGTTTTCGTTCCAACATAGAGGAAGAACTGCTGGCTCTTTTGTCATTTGCATCTTATTGTTAATAAGGAGCCATTAAAACAGTGAATGCAGCTGATTAAGACTGAAATAAGCAGATGAAGGTGGGGACCCTCAACAAGCGAGACCACCAAAATGAAGCTTCATCAGCAAGAATTGACCTCTTGTTAAGAAACTGGGTTGGAACAAAAACCTGCAGCCCTCCAAGCCCTGTTCTTGACAGTGGACACCGTGCATGAACTGAAGTGGCCGCTGACCGCTGGCCACTTGTTGTGTGGTGCTGATGTCACGTGAAGCTGACTTCTTAGGCTTGTGGCCCGCCATAGGACTGTGGGTGAAGTTCTCTTATTGTGTGGTGCTGTTCTCAAATTTAAGTCTGGGATTCTGGCCAGGCGTACTGCTGGACATCATGTATTCCCTCAGCTGGCCCCTGTCTCCTTTTTGTCCAGCGCTGATCTCCACTGACCATCATTTTCTTCTTGGCAGTGGACACCATGCGTTAACTGAACTGGCCGCTCGTTGTGTGGTGCGGATCTCAAATCAGACTCTTGGGCTTGTGGCCGGTCATAGAGCTGCTCTGGTCTCGATAGTGGGCACCATGAACTGAACTGAACTGGCCGCTGTCCACTCCTTGTGTAATTTGGATCTCAAATCTAACTCTGAGGCTGCTGCCACCCTTTTCTCCAAACTGGACACCATGTGTTACTTCAAATAGCCGTCGTCCGCTTGTTGTGCGGTGCTGATCTCACATCTTAACTCCCGGATGTCTGGCTGGTTGCACTGCCCTTTTCGTTTTGACAGTGGGCACCATGTGTTAAGCGATGGTCACTGCTCCATGTGTGGTGCCTGTCTCAACTCTTGACTGCCAGGGTTCTGGGCAGTCGTATTGCTGCCATCACCTCAGTCAGTGGCTGACCTCAAGTCTGACTCCTTCTGGTTGGTTGCACTGCCCTTTTCGTCTTGACGGTGGGCACCATGTGTTAACTGAACTGGCCACTGTTCTCAAGGCTGCTGTTTCACGCTCTAGTAGAACATACCAACATGTCGTCTTCTCTTCTTGTTTGCAGACCTTGCTGAATGAGCTGGACAGGAGCACAGGGCGCTACCGGGATGAGGTCAACTTGAAAACTGCCATTATGTCCTTCATCAACGCCGTCTTGAATGCTGGCGCAGGAGAGGTGGGTTTCTCTCTTCTTTTCAATGTCCAGGCTTAGAGCTCCACATCGCTGGTCCTGCACACACACACACAGATTGGAGGTCCACCGAGTCGAACCTGAACTGGACCGAGGCCCGACAGCTCATTTACTTTCTATGCCTTTTAAAGCAGACGGGTTGTCCTCTGTGGTGGGGAGAGCGAGAGGGTGGGTCACAGTGGGCATTTGGGTATTGAGTGACATGTGTGAGCCTCTGCATTTACAAGGAGCCTGGTGGGGCTGTAGATGGTCATTGGTCTTGTCATGGAGGTCACCGGACAGGACTGAATTCAGGTCTCGGCTGTTGGGATTGAATGACAATTCATAAGTGAAGCATTATGGGCTACAAGACCTTAACAAAGGCGGCCTTTGGTCTTAATGACTCTTCTGAAGCGTCCATCAAGTGGTCATTCATCTCTGTGCGTATTAAGAGCTTGTGATGTGCTGGGACAGCTTCAGAGCTTCATTAAGCATCGATTAGCGGCTTCACAAGCCTCACAGAGAAGCACAAAATCTAGGGACGTGTCACCCACTTGTGGCGAAGGCCACGTTGCACACCACTTTATTCAGGCTTTCTAAGTGTTGTGTCCAGAAGAAGATTTTATTAATGTCGCGTGACAAATGGACGCATTATAGTGAAGTGTCGCCCACATTTGGGTAGCCCTGTAGAGCAGCTTGCGCTATAAATGATGACGCGTAAAAAGAAAAGATGAGAGTGAAATTGAAATTGAAAGATGCCGTCATTTGAATTTGGTATGGAGGTCAAAATGAAAGGACCAATCTGTGCAGAACTGAATCTTAGAGAAGCAAAGGAAGCCGAGCAGTGTGGTGGACTCTTAGCAAATACTGAATTGAACTGCGAGGCGTCGCCACAGAAACAGAACGTAATGCGAGACGTCGTCCCTCCCAACTGCTTGGTGAAGATGACCTTACTGTCATGCACTTACGGCTTTATGTATTGAAGCCGCAGTGTGGGATGGCTGCTCTGGTACAGCAGGACCTGTGAATGCATCACTGCAGAAACTGAACACAAAGCATCGACGCTGCTGCTAAAAGTCCTACCAAACTAGGAAAGCACCGCTTGGAGACGCGCCATACTGCTAGGCCAGGAGTAGCGCTGACCCTACTGTCATGCGGAGCCATGCAAAGATGTGGCCTTGGTCCAGTTAAACGTAACTGAGGGGCTTGTGAGGGTGCCACCAAATGACAGGTGTGAGTAGCTCCACGTTGGTGCAGCGTCTACACGGCTAATCGTAGTGTAGTGCGCTACAAAGACAGGACAGCAGTAAAGCAGCTCCACTGTAGTGCCTTGTGGTGTTCTAGCTGGGCCGCAGGTCCAAATCGGGCTAGTCAGCGTAGACCTCAGCCTTAACGTTTGTAGTGCACCATCTGATTGCATTTGTCATTCCAACAGATGGCACTTCCCAAAAATGAACACTGCTTTAATGAATCCCATACTAAATGGCACACAACAGATGCGTATGCATTGCATTCGTCATTCCAACAGATGGCTTATCACAACTGTTCACACTGCTTTTACAAAATCCTATGCCAAATGTATACAATAGAGACCTGCGTCACATTTGTCATTCCAGCAGATGGCTTCTCACAAATTCCATGTGTACACTGGTTTAGTACAACTGAAAACAACTGGGAAGACTGGACAAACAGACTGCACTGTTAGAAAATGGCCGCCCTCACTTGGAAAGCACCGCTTGGAGGAGCTGCATAGTGATAAGACAGCAGTAAAGCAGTAACTGTACTGTAATGCCTTGCATTGCTCTAGCTGTGCCCCCCGTCCAAGACGGGTTAGTCAGCGTAGACCTCAGCATTAACATTTGCAGTGCACCATCTGTTGGAGTGTATTTCATAATGCATGTAGGAATAAAATGCATTGCATTTGTCATTCCAACAGATGGATTATCACAACCTTTAACACTGCTTTTACAAAATCCTATGCCAAATGCATCAAACAGAGACCAGCATTACGCGTGTCATTCCAACAGATGGTGCATCAGAACCCTTTGCAGTAATGAAGTGCATTGTATTTTTCATTTCAAAAGATGCTTTAGTGAATCCCATACTAAATGGCAAATAGCAGAGGCATACACATTGCATCAGTCATTCCAACAGATGGTGAATCCCATACCAAATGACAGATAAGAGAGACATAACAACCGGTTTCACACACACACACACACACGATCACCTGACTTGTTGTGAAGGTGTATAATGAAGTTTATCACCGTAGACAGAGAATGTAATAATAACCCAATTAGGAGAGCGCCGCTCTGTGCAGTGCTGGAGCAGCTTTAGGCCACGGCTTTGGTGCGCTGCGCTATAACAAAGAGGAGGCTTTCAGCTACTGGTGTCCTTTAGCTTCTGAGACCCCCCACCCCAGGTTTGGTTTGAAGCTTTTGGAGGGCTGGTATGTTTTCTGCAGGATTCGAGGCCGCCAGCCAGTGGGTCTTTATTTACAGTGCCATTGCAGTACGCTACAAAGATCAAGCAAGACTTGCGTAACAGCAGCCCACATAGATACTGATCTGAGAGACGCCAGCTGGAGCTCGGGCCAAGGCTTGTAATGGCTCTCGTCTAAAACCAGCAGAAAAACAGTCCTCAGAGTTAGCAAAGGGAAACCTGATCTTCAGAAACTGCAGTGGCTCAAAAAAAACAGCAGCTGCAAGTGATACGAAAATAAGGACATAGCTCAGATGTTTCAGAATACCGAAAAGTAAGTGTCTTAGAAAAGATAGCGTTTAAAAGTGCAAAGGTCGCTGGGAAATGGAAGTGTGGAGTGTGAAGGGTCACGCAAAAAATGCTGACATGACCGACCTGCGTGCTGGCTCTGCTTTTATTTAACATTCCCTTCCACCTTAATAAAAGGACAAGTGTTTGTGTGCACATCAGGCTGCTGTATCTCTCTCAGCCAACAGATGGCACCTCACAAACGTTTGTAGTTAAAAAGCGAGTTGCATTTCTTTGTTCCAACAGATGGTGCATCACTTCTGTTAACACTGCTTTTATGAATCCCGTGCCAAATGGCATAGGACAGATACGTAATACGTTGTGTTTGTTGTTCCAACAGGTGGTGCATCTCCATCATTAGCAGTTAGAAAGTTTTTCTTTACACAGAGAGCCTCAGACTCTTGGAATAAGCGACCAAGTAGTGTGGTAGGCAGGAGGACTTCAGGGACCTTCAAAACTTGACTTGATGTTTTTTTGGAAGAAAGAAGTGGAGAGGACTGGCGAGCTTTGTTGGGCTGAATGGCCTGTTCTCGTCTGGATTGTTCTCATGTACATCTCATCTCACGTACTTTTATGAATCCCATCCCAAATGGCATATAACCAATGCATTGCACTAGTGATTCCAACAGATGGTGCATTTTATGCTATGCATGGTAATCCATTTCATTGCCACAAGTATTTGTGATGACCCATCTGTCGGAATGACAAACGCAATGCACTTTATTACTATATGCTTAACGAATTGTATTCCAGTAGATGAAGAACTGCAAATGTTAATTCTGTGGTTTACGCTGATTATTTAGATTTTTAGATGGGTAGCACAGCTGATCAACAATAAAATGTGAAATGCTGTATGCCATCATACAGAGCGAGCGAGTTTGACCCCATCTGAGTCTCATCCTGCACACACCACAACATTAATTCTGTCGATTGGCTTTAATTCGCTGACTTTAATGAAGGGATGTTGTCTTAAAGTTTGAACCAATAGCTCTGGAAGATATTTGTATATCCCAGCATGCACTGCTTTGTGGTCTGCTTTATTTTAAAGAAATTATAAAAACAGTAGCATTTTTAGGTGGTGTTTTCCTTTAATGCATTAATAATAATAATGATAATCACAAGCCGCTTGCGATGGGCTGGCACCCTGTCTGTCCCGGGATTGTTCCTGCCTACAGTCGTTCTTTGCTGGGATAGACTCCATCTGCCCCGGGACCTGCCCTGGATAAGCGAGTTTGGAAATTGAATAAATGGAGGGATCAGTAAGAGAAAGTGATAATAGCACTGGTGCATGACAAGAGACTGCGTAGGGCACAGTGCCACTCTGGTCCAAATGACATTTTTTTCAGCAGGAACTTTTCTTTCAGGACAATCTGGAGTTTCGATTGCACCTGCGGTACGAGTTCTTGATGCTGGGGATTCAGCCTGTAATTTACAAGCTACGAGAACACGAGAATGCCACTCTGGACAGGTAGGACACAAGGCTCTCTTTACATCTGTTTGGGAATTGTGTCCCAAATGTCACCTGATCATCACTGGGCCGGTGCCCCTTCTGGGTGTGGAACACCAACTGCTGTTCTGTGGGGCGTCCCTTATGCGGGGTTCACATTTTGACTTTGAGAAAACACTCAACGGTTTGCTCAGAAGCTACGTAACAAGATGGCAAACATGGTGAAAACGTTGATGTGGTAACGTGGGGGGATTTTCACTTTTATGGCAAACCAACAACCTGACTTTTGCCCGTTTAAACAAAAGACAAACTCAACAGGTGCGGGCAGGACGTGATTGGTACAACGTGGCAGTTTGTTGTACTTAAAGACAGCAATGCCAACCAGCCAGAGCTGCCACCATTCACGTCACGTCCTCTTGATGAGAGACCGGCTCTGCCGTTCCCCCCTTGAGCTCGAGTGCTCCACCATAAAGTGGCACCTCTCACTTTGACAGCCCACCCAGTCATTGGGCTCTTAGGTGTGAGGGGCGTTTGCTGTTCTCGTGAGCCAAGCACTGGGCACTCGCTCATGGTGTCTGATTTGTGTTCCTTTGCAGGCACTTAGATTTTTTTGAAATGGTCAGAAATGAGGATGACCTGGAGATGGCCAAGCACTTTGATGCGGTGAGTAGGAGAGCGCTGATGAACGTCTTTCTGGGGTCTTCTCTTTCGTCAGTCATGTCTCACTCCCACACCCATGCGCCTCCTGACTTGGCGTTCATATTTGTACTCTTTAGCTGCTGTTGAGGTGTAGGTTGTTGGCCTCGACTCACTCGAGATATCCCACTTTCGTCTTTCTTGTCCCACTCCCATACCCCGTACATTTCCTCATGTGGCGCTCAGAAGTTTCCGCACACGTCTGTCACTGTCGGTCGTGTGTCACTCAGTTGCTGGCCACACCTCACTCATCATGTCTTCTGCGCCTCCTCATGTGAAGACTCTGAGGTCTGTTTTGTATACAAGACAATTTATTTGTTGTGTAGCCCAAAATCACACATGGAGCGCCATGGTGGGCTTTAACAGGCCCTGCCTCTTGACAGCCCCCCAGCCTTGACTCTCTAAGAAGACAAAGAAAAACTCACAAAAAAAAAAAACCCTTGTAGGGAAAAAATGGAAGAAACCTCGGGATTGGCAGTTAAGGGGTCAATAGAAAACAATAGACAGAACGACACAACAAACCGTAAAATAAAAACATTACAAGTACAGTAGACGATGATGATGATGATTGCAGCAGCTACAGAGGGATAGCACGGCTCTCAGTGCCAGGTAAGGTCGTCCTCAATAGGATCCGTGATCACCTGCTCACCTACCAGCGACCGGAACAGTCTGGTGTTACGCCTAAGAAGTCTACCATCGACCGCATCCTGGCACTGACGGTACTCATGGAGCACAAGCGCGAATATCGGCAGAGTTTCATTGCAGTCTTTGTCGATTTTCGTAAAGCGTTCGACTCAGTTGATCGAGCTGCGCTGTGGGACATCCTGAGGGTTTGCAGGATCCCCTCGAGGTTGCTGGCTGTCATGGCCGGCCTGTCCACTGGTACTGTGAGTGCTGTGCAGAGTGGCGGCAGACCCTCTGTGTTATTCCCAGTTGATTCTGGGGGTCCACCAGTGGTGTGTTCTGCTCCTACTCTGTTCAATGCTTGTATGGACTGGGGCGGGGCCCGGGTCGTGGGGCCCAGCGGCTGGGGGGCATCTGTTACTGAAGAGAGATTCACGGATCTCGACTTTTCTGTAAAATGCTGTGATCTTCAAAGGAGGCTCTGATCGGGGGTCTCGAGAGACTAAGTGAGGAGTCTGAGTGTCTGGGCTTGTGAGGGTCCTGATAAAAACCAAAGAGCCAGGCCTTTAATGGCCTCTTGGGTAAGGCCATCAGCAGTGCGTCTGTCCGCGGAGAGAGTGTCGTCCTCGTCATCGAGAGGTTTACTTACCTTCAGTGACATTCATGTGACTCTAGCGACTCTTCCTGTGAAGTCAGTCGATGGATTGGGAGAACATGGGGGGTCATGAGGTCGCTGGACATGGGTGTGTGCCAGGAAATGGAGGGTAAGGTGACAGAATGTGACTCGACTTGTGGCCTCCGTTCTCTCTCCATGTACACTTGAACCCCTTTCTTCTTCTCAGTCCCCTACCAGCAGCTGCCCACCCAATAAACTCTTTAGTCAAACAGCATCCCGCTCAGCCCGCCCGTGTTGCCATACGCACCCCCCCACTGTCCACGGGTGCCCACAAGCAGAGGCCCAACCGTAACAAAATATCATTTAGAGAAGTGTAGGAGGGAATGTGGTGGGCTGTGGAGAAATGAGGGGCATGAATTGTGTGATGCCACCCAACTGACTTGTATGATTTTGTTCCCCAGGTGCACCTCGACACCAAGAGTGCCACCCAGATGTTTGAGGTGGTCAAGAAGAAGTTGACGCACACAGACTGCTACCCGCATCTCCTCTCCATCCTGCAGCACTGCCTTCAGATGTCATGTGAGTCACTCCTTCTTTTTCTTATTGGAGAGCTTCCATGGAAGGGTCATGCCACTGTGCCATGCTATGCCTGGGCACCTGATTGTGAGTAGGAGGATCATGGAAAATTGTGAACCCTGGGATTCTAGGGGGCCAGTGTGGAACTGATACTAGCCCGTAGGCAGAGAATGGCAACAAGTTAAAATGCCAGAGAGGGGGCGGGCAGGTCAGAGAAGCTGCCCTGCACCCCTCCACCCCCACTAACTCGTCTCCCACCAGGTGCACCAAGCAGAGCTCCCAACCAAGACCCCGGCCTGCTAACCCTAAATCTTACGGGCTCTGCCATCAGCTTGGTGTAACACCTGCCTCATCCTTGGCATGACTTAGGAGAAGCCGCAGGCTCCAGTGCCCTCCTACACCTGTTTAGGAAGTGCCCGTTACAGCTTGAGGCAGAAGGATGCTGTATATGCCATGCTGGGGCCACTTGACATGCTGCCTTCCTGCTTAACCCCATGGCACCAGTTACGCTCATTTGGGCTTAGTGCCCCCCGGTGGCCTCTTTGTCTGCCAGGCCCTTGCTGTGCCCCGTGCCGTCTTCGAGAGTCGTTTCACAATCCAGGCATAAACAGGGAGCTGGCTTCACTTTTTTTTCTTCTTCCTCTCCCTTTTTGGCACCACACGCCTGATCCTTGGCTTGTTTCTCGAGGCCCCGCACATGGGGGCCCTGATTCCTCTCTGTAATTCCATAACTCTGTACCGTAGCTAGCGTGCCACTGGGTGCAGACTCCTCCAGCTGGATTTTTACCCAGGGTTCACGGCGGCCGGCGTTGCATTGCTGACATTCTTGTGGCTCCTATGGCTTTTTCCAGCACAGCGGTGACATCGGAGCTGTGGCACAAAATCAAGGGAGTGTGACAAGGCCGTTCACCGGGAACAAAAACAAGGCGCTTGGAGTCAGATGCTGCACACGTACTGGTGCTGGCACCCCTTCTTGAGTTGATGGGTGCCCCTAGGTTGCCAAAAGAGACTTTGCCCCTGCCCCCAACCCCTCCCCCTAGCTCTGTACTATAAAACGAACTCACAAAACAGATCAACAGAGGAAAACAAAAAGGGACCAGTTGTGCCAATGGGTGCCTGCTTTGCGCCTGGGCTTACAAAACTGATTTTGATCCCCCAAGAGCCCCATACTGAGGCATACAAAATGGATGGATGAATATAGGAAATGATACAAAGTGGCCCAGCAGATGCCCACCCTGCACCTAGGCTGGCACAAGTAGACACTGGGAACCCAAGAGAGCTCACAAAGTGGATGGACTAATAGTGGGAAGGAGACAGAGTGCCAGTGGGTGCCCACCTTATACTGAGGCTGCCAAAATAGACTTTGCCCCCCCTGTAGCCCTGTACTGCAGTAAAAGGGCTCAGAGAATGGATGTAGGAAGAGAGAAAATGAGGCAAACTGTGCCAGCGAGTGCCGTGATTCCTCAGCTGCTGCCAGGGACTGCCATCCTGTTTACTCTTCACCTGTTGTTCATCTTTCCTCCACGTAACCAGCGAAAGGCACTCGGTCAGCTCTGGGGTCTTGAATGTTGCTGCGTAGTTCCTGTAGCTGCTGGTGTCTAGTGCCTCCTGGTGACTGCTGGGAGTATTGCACCCTACTGCCAGTATTTATATGTCTAAAGGGCCAGACTGTCGGGGGTCATGAATGCTGGCAGTGCCCAAGGGCGTGGTTCAGGGACCCTCTTGCCTAAAGCCCACTCTACTCCTGCTCATCCCCCAAGTCGATAAATGTGTCCAGCAGCCATGGTGTGGACTTCTGTCCCTGTCTCTCACGACACCCTTATCTAAAACCTCAAGCCACCATGTCTTCAGCCACATGCCAGCCCTACTATCAGCTGGCAGTGCCTTATCAAGGCCTTCCCCTTCACCAAGTATTTCACATATGCAGTGTGCTGACCATCTGGGAACGAGCACTCTTCATTTCAGGTGGCTGGGTGCCAACTTCTGATGACAGGCTGCTAGCGGTGGGCCCATGGTAGGACTAGAATAGGCCAAACGTCCACGGCGATGTCACACGTCACGTGTCTCTGCCCCGCACTTCTTATCACATGAATGGGCAAATGAAACTGGGAAATTGAATAAAGTACCAGCGGGCACCCAGACTAGGTGAGCTCATTTTGATGCTGGCCATTCCATCCCATCAAATATGCCACCTGCTGTGACCGTCTGATCTCTTTGATGTTTAGTGCTCATCTGTACTTGTCAATAATAATAATAATAATAATAATAATAATAACATTTATTTTTACAGCACCATGCCATGTGCAAAGCGCTGGTTGCCTCCAAGCTGGAGTAGTCCCTTGATGGGCTGATGCCCATGCTTTTCAATTTCTGTCTCCCTTCTTAAACAGGGCGACTCTGAATGTCTCCTCGGCGGGCATCTCCAGGTTGGCAACTGCTTCTGCTGCCACCTTCTGGCTGCTTTGGGTAACTGAGCCAGTCAATGAGCAGGACTTTGAGGGAGTCTTATCCTTGTCCCTACTTCACTGCCAACCCTGATCATTCTTTAATTGACAAAGCGACCTCCAAAGTCAAATGGTGAAGCCCACAATCTGGTGTGTGACCCTGTGGCCATGTGGAAGTCTGACCAGCACACAGTTTCTCCCATTATGGTAATCAAGCCAATGGATGACCGGTCTGACGCAACACATGTGCCCACCATGGCTGTCAGTCAAATTTACTGAGCGAGCCACAGGATGGGCAGAAATCCTGGAGATGTGGGCAGGAGGTGCCCATGTATTAATCTGCGCTCATCTGAAATCCTCGTCTGACTGAACATTCGTGTGTCTGATATTCGTGAGCCAGCCGTGACATCTGAACTGTTCTGTGGTTTCATTCTCTAATAATCCGTCCCTTCATATTATAAACCCTCTTTTTCCATCAAAGACTCATGAAGGCTTGGCATCTAACCCAGCAACTTAGGAGAGCATGGCACACTCAGGAGAAACACATGCAAACTACAAACGGACTGACTGGCACTAAAACTGAACTCCTGTCCCTGAAGGTGCTGTGCCACCTATTTTGTAATCACCCATCCATGACACTCAGACACCATTTCCTGCACGTAGTCCTGAGTGCCTGGATGCCTGGATTCTGCCTCAACAACTTAAGAGGGCAGAGTGTGGCACACACACACACAAACACACACACACACACACAGTCCCTGGTCAACCTCAACTGGAGAAATGGGGAGAACATTCAAACTGCCCAAAATCTTGGCTCCCTGGAAACGTTGGTCCACATACTAAACTCATTTTGTAATTACAGATCAGTTTTACAAACCTCGGGAATTGATGGCAGAAGTAAGTGCAACATGAGATGGCAGGGCGGGGGTGCACTCACACACCCACCTAGAGAGAGAGAGAGAGAATGGCACAGATATTTGGCATGGGGTTGAACCCAGGCCCATGGAGGTGCGAGTCCACTACATTACCCACTGTGTCTCCGATTTCATAGTAACCCAAGTTCTGTTTATCTAACACAAAACTAGGACCCCCCTGGAGGGATTAACCCACTGCCCTAACCACTGTGCCACCATGACACTCATTGCAAAATTGACCAGTTTTACAAACTCACATTTTCTGTCACTTAAGTTCTACTGATTTGACAAAAGTGGCCACAGTGTGGGATAGTGGGGCGGGCACACACACACAAACACACACAAACACACACACACACACACACACACACACCTAATCAGGACCAACACAGGGAACATGCAAACTACACACAGTCTGACTGGCATGGAAATCCTTAAAAGTGTGAGCTCACCGTACTAACAATACATGGGTATGAGTGACAGCAGTCTGCATAGGAGGGCACAGTACAGCCCGGCGTCACACACTCGGGCAGGCATACATTGAGCCCACCAGCATTCAGCCTAACCCCTCAGAAACAGGGAGAACTTGGCGCCTGCACACAGACCTGGTCTGAATTTGAACCCAGATCGCAGGGGAGATTGAGCCCCCACACTGAAAGGGGTGCCATCCCACCACTCATTGCCCATCAATTTTACAGAGTCGGCCTGGCAGAAGTGAATAATAATATAATAATATTAATTTGACAGCACCTTTCCCATGCTCAGAGTGCTTGAGCGCAGCATGAGATGGCAGGGCACACTCACACACGGGCCTACACTGGGCAGGCAGCCTAACCTGGAGGAATGGTGAGGACATGCAGACGGCACAGAGACTCAGCATGGTCTTGAACCCTGGTCCAAAGTGGTGTGAGTCCATGACATTAGGCACCGTGCCACTCATGTTGTAATCTCTCATTTTATTTTACAAAGTCTCTTTTGTCATCACAGATTCCTCAGAGGCTGGCATCTGACCCAGCAGAGTAGAGCATACAGTAACTGGCACATTACGACACCCTCACTTACCCACTCTCACAGCCACCATTCAAACAAACCCAAAGAAACGAGGCTGCAAACTTCACTCAGACACTGGGACCCCTGCAGAGAGGGAAACCTCCAGGACTAACCTCTGGGCCACCAGGCCTCTCATTGTGTAATTGCCCATCAGTTTTACAAACTTGCTTTTTCTGTTAGGAGTTAGAAAGGAAGTCATTGTGAGATGGCAGGACACACTCAGCTCACACACACACTAACTAACTAACCACTGTGCCACCATGTCACTCACTCATGTCATTCTCCATCACAAGGCCAGGAATTACTGGGAACTGACACGGCAGAAGTGAGGTGGCAGGACACAGTCGCACACACCCCACTTACACCGTCATAGGGCAGGCAGGCAGCACGCTGACTTGGCATAGAATTGAATCTAGATTCCCTAGAGGTGAAATCCACTGTGCCATTGGGTCACCCATTTCATAATCCTCCATCCATTCCCTAAACCCGCTTAGTTCAATTGTGTTGAGGTGGGCTCAGCGTGCCTCAGCAGCCTCATGAAGTGGTGGGAACCAGCAGTCCAAACAACTTAACAACACTGATGGACTGGCTTGGGTACAGAAGGCACCCCGCAGTAGAAATCAACCAACCAGTCCACGAACCACAAAGTGGCAGTGGCAGTGCCACCTGCTGCTCCTCGGGTGCTTTACAGGGCTTGGATTTAGCAGAAGAATTAGCCAATCAGAATGAGAATGAGCCGCTGCTAGCAGAAGACACTGCTCACTTGAGACCATGGTGGCTGTGTGGCGTGCACTTTATATAGCGCCTTTCTATAGCAGACACCATCCCAAGCCAGTTGTAGTCCTGAGTTTCGAGTGACCAGGCCACTCGCTCAGGGGTTTAGGACAGCCGGCCTCGAGATTTCTTCTTTCAAGCCTCCAGCACTTTGCCAGAGCAGGTTCACCAGAGCGTTCTTATTAAATTGGCAGTGGGCACAGCCAGAGGTCTGGTGCGTGTGCCTCACCCGCATTTCATCGCAGTGCTCTCTGATTGTGAGCCGTAAGAACCTGGCCCTGAGTTTGTGGTATGGACGGCACTGTCTGGGCAACACCACAGTGATTATCAGAGTAAATGTTTCTGCCAGCGCTTTACTGTGCATGCCAGCGGCCTGCCAGTTATCTTGTTAGTCGTGCCAAATGGGCGCAGCTTTACAGGCTCCCGTTCTATCACAGGTGATCACGCCGGAGTAGAAGCAGGCTCTTGTTTTTCCATAATTGCTCAGCATTTATTCAAAACACCTTTGGATCGGATGTCAGCCCTGTAGGCCAAAAACGTAAGAGGCAGCTGAGATCCTTGTTCCAGTTGGCACGCGCTCCCTGCCGATGCCCTGTGGGCTTACTCTTTACTTGACTCCATTTCACATGTCTGCGGTGACCTGGCGGTCAAGTTGGGGAGGCCGCAGGTGCCAATTTGAAATGCCGCCATCTGGGGTTTATTACACCCAAGTGCATGGGCATCGTGTCACTCGATTATTATTACAACACCTGGCATTTAAGGACAAGAGGTGCCCACATTTGAGTGGTCATTTTCGCTTATCTCCCATGCCACTTAATTGTCAATGGTCTCCCTGGGTCTGAGTTGGTTTTTCTCCTTTGGGTGTTGCAGCTTTCCACTCACATGCCAACGGTGAGTCATGTTGTGTGAGTGGTGGGCTGGCACTCCAATCCAGGGCTGGTACCTGCCTTGGACCCTTTCTGCCCTACTGTGGGTTTGAGAATGTGACATTCGGTGACCTGAACAGGTCACACAGGGAGCCAGTGTTTTTATGATTTATTTCATATAGCGTCTTTCATAGTCATCCTCATCCTAGTGTGAGTCCAGGCAGGTGCTTTACAGGCCGTGTCGTTAAGCACTGAGCCAGCAGTCTGCATTTCAAATGGCTCATAAGTGCAAGGCGCTTTATGGCTTTAGGGCTTGGCAGGCAGGGCAGCAGAATACACAAGAATCTGCCAGATGACCGTCCCCAAACACACACTTAGCCTATTTTTGGGATCACGACCCACCCAGGGCATAAGAGGGCACAAAGACTCAGTTTAGAGTCCCCAGTCATTCTAACCTTTGGGTTGTAAGAGGGGAGACCACCCATTCAGAAATCCAAGCAGACCTACAAAGGCAGTGACGTGGCCCATTTGAACCCAGGCTTGAGTCGATGTGAGGCTGCAGTACTAACTGCCGTGCCACCATGCAGACAGCAGTGTGAATGACCCGTGTGCGCCATCGGTAGGGGGCGCTATAGAGCACACCAGATAAGTAACTGTGAGTGCTGAGTGACTGGCTTGAGCAGAGCAAATGATTGTTAAAATGAAAACACAAAAGGAGGAGGAGTCAAGGGAAAAGAGAAAGGGGTGGGGCTTAGGCCACAGTTCAAACCTGGATGAGTAGAAATTTACAGGCAGAGTGAAGCCGACAGATAGGGGGCACCCCAGAGCTGAAGGCGCTTTGGCACAAAGACAGGAACTGTAGGATTAGATATGGGAACAGCCGAATCTAAAACTTGGGACCGAAAGGAGGCGGGTCTTTAGATACTGTTTAAGTCTTGTGATTGGTGGGTACTTGGAGACAGAGCAAGTCAAAGAGGCATAGATAGGAGGCACCATAGAACTGAGGGTCCCTTGGGGGGCGCTGGGCCATTCGAGCTGCTCAGTGCTACTTGAGTGTCAACGTCAGTGCATTAGGATTAGTAGAAGCTTTTAAGAAAGAAATACATAAAGAAGAGAGGACAGGGACGGAGGGAAAGCAAGAAGAGTGCGGGGCGTTAGGGAGCATTTAAACACTGTGATCAGGAATTTACAAATAATAAGAATAAATCTTTACATTAATATTGCGCTTTTAAACACTACTCAGTGCGCTTTGCAAACTCTACAAAGGGAGGACCCGGAACGTGAGCCCATGATATCCTTACTAAGAGGCAGCAGCGATACCAGACAGGGGACACCACCAAGCTGAATGTGCTCCAGGGCAAAGACAGCGCCAGCATGGCAGGAAGTGTATCGTTAGTTATGAAAGGGTTAAATACGGGAATAGCTGGACTTAAAATAAACACAGGAACAGGACGAGGATCGATAGGCAGTTTTTAAACTTCTTGATTGACAGATACTTACCAACAGAGCTATGGTGAAAAGCAAAGATAGGGGGGCACCGTAGACCGAAGTGACACTTGGAGGCGCCTGACCGTTACAGTTGATTGACAAGGTGCATAAAAATGAGGGGGCGGGGATTAAAGGAATGAGAAAAGGGGTGGGGCTTTGGCAGAACTGGGGAGACAGCAGGGGGCTGTTCCAAAGACAGGAGGCGCCCAAAGATCATTTTCCCAGTTTGAGGTTCTGACTGCCTGGTTTAGAGCGCCCTTTTTAAAAGGCATCTATGGGTGCATTCACAGATTTACAACTTATAAGAGGGGTCTGTGCGGCGCCATTCATTTAGAGCGACCCGATAAACCGTAAACGTAGACTTGAGCTCGGGGCCTTCGGGTTCTGGAAGCCATCTTAGCCCGTTCAGCTACAGTGGGTTCAATTACATCTCTAAATGACCCTTTGTTTTGTTGATTATATAGTGCCTTTTTATATTATGCACTGTTACAGATCAGTTCTTTATTTTACTCTGCGGTGCTTTTCATATTAGAACAATTAGACCGGAACTGGCTAGTCAGCCCGGCAAAGTTCACCAGTGCTGTTCTCTTAATGTGTTATAAGGCAGTGCAGTATTACAGACCACTTCATTCAGTTATGCTTTTATTATATAGTGCCTTCCATATTAGGTTCCATCATATCTTTCTTTCTTTCTTTCTTTCTTTCTTTCTTTCTTATTGTGCACCATAATAGAAGAGTTCTTTGTTTGTTCTGTTACATTGTGCCCTAAGTGATGCTATAGATCAGTTCTTTCATTCTTTGCTTTATTTTATAGCGCCTTTCACATTAGGTTCTTTTGCAGATCAGCTCTTTCTCTCATCTTTTCTTTCTTGACTTCTTTCTCTTTATGTTTCCTATGCAGACAAGCACAGCCACAGCAATCTCCAGCAGTGGCAACTGTTGGACCGCATTCTGCAGCAGCTGGTCCTTCAGGATGACAAAGGTGACGATCCAGACGTGGCGCCACTGGAGAACTTCAGCGTCAAGAACATCATCCGCATGTGAGTGTTGTCCTCACTCGTGTGTGTGTGTGTGTGTGCGTGTATGTGTGCGCTTGTCTTCACGGTTCACTTGTCAGATGGAAATTTGCTGGCACTGAAGCGCCTGATCTTGGGGGGCCACCATCCATAGAAGTGGAGCCGTTTTCAGTTCCATTTGTTTTCATTCTGAATTTCCTGGCACGGCTCAGATGTACATTTCAGTAGACTGCAAAATCCGCATCTGTCTGAGTGTTTTATGTTACAAGTGCTCTGCGGAGTGAGCGTTTGGTGCCAGGTTGGTCATTGGGGTAAGCAGCCTGAAATGAACACTGTGTGGAGTTGATTGAACTGACAGCTGATCTGCCATCCAGACACAGCGCAGACCTTGGCAGTGCCACTTGTCCCTTTCCTGGAGGCGAAACATTTTAATTCACCAGGGTGAAGCAGCAGTGAGTGATGAACTCCTGAGCCTTTCCTTGGGCATATGCCAATGGTGATGGCCAACATGACACTACTTGGCTCCTGCACTGTGAGCCCAAGCCTGGGAAACACGGGTACATTTCACTCTGGGGCCACCAGAGGGCACTATACATTGGAGGGCTGTGGTGGGACCACTCTGAGCCCCTCAGTCACCTCCAGCAGGTCAGCAGTCACACCAGCGGACTGCAGTGAGTAGATCAGGCGCCCAAAGTCTGAAAAGTCTTCACTTTATTTATTTATTTTGTAGTACTGGGGTGTTGTGTGTGTGTGTGTGTGTGTTAGCCATTATGGATGAGGTGAGAAGTCAAGCAAAGCGACCCCTTTAATTGGCTAACTAGAAAGACGACAATATGCAGGCGTTCGAGGCAACTCGGACCCCTTCTCCAGGTGACATGTCATCTTCACATAATTAAATGTAATCACATCTCACCTGAAGAAGGGCCTTGCCTGCATATTGTAATCTGCTCAGTTAGCCAATTAAAGGGCTCACTTTATTTATTTTATAACTTTTATTGAATTTATTTAAAGCATGGGACAGACGTAACTAATCCTCACTTTATAGAGCGCCTTTCCTGGCACGCACCCACACGTTTCAAGCCCCAGGGTGTTTGACATTGGCAACGTCTGCTAACTTTACTTTACGCTGCTTTGCAGGTTAGTGAATGAGAACGAAGTCAAACAATGGAGGGACCAGGCCGAAAAATTCCGGAAAGGTGAGTGGAACCTGGCATGCCAAGCTGCAGTAACTTCTCGTGTGGCTTCTTCCAGCATGGCAGCTTTGTGCCAAAGAGAGTTGAGAATTAGAGTTACCCGCAGCAGTCCACTCTCCCAGGTGTTGTACCCGCCTGTTGAGTTGGGCATCTGGAGGGCCAGGGCCTCTGCAGCAGCTTCAGGACTGAGATAAGAACCGACGGTGAATGTGACCCCAGTCCATTCTCCTTTTGAGTTGGGGTTGACTGGCTCGTCCATCCAGCTCAGAGAACAAAAGGAGGTCAACAGAAATACGCCTGACTGCTCAAACCACAGACAGCACACTTCGCTACACACACAGGCCCAGAAGGTGGGAAAAGCTAAACGTCTTCAGAAGTTTATCGAGGACAGAGAGGACCCGCGTAACCCCTGACCCACCGTGACCTAAACGATATGTGTTTTATAATTCAAAACAGGCCTGTTAGGCAGGGCCTCGGCTACGGGGTCAGGAATCTCCGCCGCCCTTCAGCCCAAAATATGGAAAGCAACACTCAGCTGACATCAGCGCATAATTAACGTAATACATTTGGCTTCCTTTTCATCTCTTGCTTCGTCTGTGTGGGGTTGATGTGCTTGACCAACCTTCTCCTTCCAGCAGAGTGCTGCACCTTCTTCCCAATCAGACTCCCTTCCTCCAAGTTTTCCTTTATTTTACCCATCCACCACCACTTTCTTGTCCCCTGTACTTCCATTCATTGTCTCTGTTCATCACATGTCCACCCTACCTTCTACAGTTTCTCTCCTACTTTTGTTTGCACCTCTGATTATCTCATTTCTTATTGGTCCACACCTCCATCCCCACGTTGTCATTTCTGCCCCATCTGTCGTCCTCTCCTGTGCTCTCTTGGCTGCCCAAGTCTTCACTCCATACATCTGTGATGGTCTCGTCACTGTCTTAACCTTCGCCTTAACTCTTTGGTCACACGATACTCCTGATACCTTCTTCAGGTTGTTCCCGCCACCTGTCACTCTGTGGTTTATCTCTACATCTACTCCTCCATCTTGGGCTGCCGTTGATCCCAGATATTTAAAGGTCTCCACTCCTCAATCCTGATCATCATCAAACCTCAGATATTCTGTCTTCTTGTTTGTCTTCCAAAGCCCTTCTCCATTCTGCCAACTTCCTCTTTCCTGGTGCTACACATGTCATCGACACAAAGCCTGCACTGGGGGGTGACTGGTCATTTATCCCACAACTCGTCCATAACCAGATCAAAGAGGTCAGGCCTCCTGTCACTGGAGTCTTGTCTGTTACCCTGACCCCCCAGGTCCTCACTCCCTCATACTGATCCTGGACTATCCCCCCCCACACACACACTCCTCTGGTCCTTCTTTCTTTTCTGTGCATCTCCAGGCTTGTTGACGTGGCACTCACTCTATCATAACCCTTCTCCAAGTCAGTATGCGCCATATGCCAACCTTTCTGTTTTTCTTGATGTTTCTCGATCAGTTGTTCCTCTCCCTGGCATAAAATCAAACTACTCCTCCCCTTTGGTGGTCTCTAAGCCTTCTCTCTGTAACCCCTTCCCACATTTTTATTGTTTGTGGCATCAGTTTTCTTCCTGTATAGCAGGGGTCCCCTGGAGGACCACCGTGGCTGCAGGTTTTCATTCTCACCCTTTTCTTAATCAGTGACCTGTTTTTGCTGCTGATTAACTTTTTTTGAATTAATTTGAATTTAAGACTCAGACCCTTTAAATGTTTCTTTTTCCTTAATTAGCAGCCAAACAATAATGAGGTACAAAATGAGCCAAAACAACTGGTGACCATCACACACAATATCTGAAAATAAAGAAGGATGAAGGTCTCATTGGCGATCCTAAATTGTCCCTAGTGTGTGCTTGGTGTGTGCCCTGTGGTGGGCTGGCGCCCTCCCCGGGGTTTGTTTCCTGCCTTGCGCCCTGTGTTGGCTGGGATTGGCTCCAGCAGACCCCCCCCCCCGTGACCCTGTAGTTAGGATATAGCGGGTTGGATAACAGATGGATTGAGGGATGGATGAAGGTCGGTCTCAGGACTGCTGGTCTGCTCAGGTACTTAAGACATTTGACCAGAGCTCGTAGAAAAGAGAAAATCATCAATGTCAGAAATTACACAACGAGAGCAGCAACAGGTCGTGGGATTAAAGAACGAGTTTAATTAACAACAAGGCTCGGCACCTAATTAAGCAACTGTTTGGAGTCTGAGGCCCTGACTTGGGTGGTCTCCTGTTGGCTCACTCACGTCACATTTCATTTCTGTTTGGATGCCATTTAAGGAAAGAAATGAAGCAATTCAGGGGATCAAGTCTTACAAGTGAATTCAAAAGAAATTATTTAGCAACAAAAACTAATTCACTAATTAAGAAAAGGGTTAGAATGAAAACCTGCAGCCACTGCAGCCCTCCAGGACCGGAGTTGGGGACCCCCGCTCTCCAGTTTCCACAATCCTGAATGTTGCCCCTCTCCTTATAAATGGCTGCAATTCCACTGTTCCTCCACTCGTCTGGTGTTTTCTCCTGCGTTGGACCCCACCACACATCCACTCCTTCTCCTCCTAAACTCCTCCACACCTCTGCTGGTATTTCACATCACTCCTCTTGCCTTTCCGTTCTTCATTCTTTTCTTCACTTGCTCCCTCCTCATTCTTGGTACTTGGGACTTGTTGGATTACCACTGCCCTTGGATTTTCTTCATTCAACAGCTTTCCTCCTCCTCTTCACCCAGTCATGCTAACTCAAGAGCACACCGCTCATCTGTCATCTGCTTTATCTGACTACAATCCTTCTCTCTCCCTGAATCTGGAGCAAAGTCATGGAGTTGAAGCAAAAACCTTGAGAACCTTTAAAAATGATCTGGCAGGTCAGCTACTAGCTGGTCAACTGAGCTTGATAGACTAAATGGTCTCCTCTCGTTTGTCAATTTTTTAATGTTCTGGTGTCTTCGTGCTTGTCATATTCTTCCACCTAAGCTCTCGCTCACTTGTCTCTGTGTCTTCCTCTCTCCCTGATTGCTGTTGTGTCTCCTGTGACTCCTCCTTAGTGTTTATCACATCCTGCACCTCTCTGTTCTACCGCCATGTCTCTTTGTCCCCTGTACCCAACACGTCTTCACCTGCTCTTAACACAGCTTTGCTCTTCTTCTCCCACCATTCCTCCTCACTCTCAGATGACTGCACTTTCTCCCTAAGCCTGCTCCTATGCTCTTCATCGTTTTAATCGCCACCATTTTATCCTTGGCTCTGCTTGCTTTGGTTTTATTCTCCTGCCGACTGTGATCTCCCAGTCCGTCTACAACACATTATGCTGCTCTGTCACCCTTTCTTCATTTATGACCTTTCAAATGAGATCTTCTACACATTACAAGGTTGGTTTGACTTTCTCCTCCTCCACTACCATAAGTCTCAATGTCATTAAAATGTGTTGACTGTTTGACCAAATCAAAAGTCGTTTCAAACTCCACTGTCCTCTCCCCCTCTGCCCACCCTCCATGACCCCTCTCTATCATCTTTCCCAGGTGCCCACTCAGATCACCACTAACAGTCGTGTATTCTCCCACTTGTGCCACCCTAACTTCCTGCCAGCCCACTTGAGGAGCTTACACACAAATGACATTAGCTGGGGTCTCACCAAGGTCCAGCTTGGCACTCCTTATGTTGTCACCCCTCCTGTTCACACTGACAGGAAGATCCTTACGTTTTATGGACACTTCAGTCACCACAACATTTCGCTCTTGCTCATTAACCCTTGAACTGCCACATACTTGGTGGGGGGGTTGATGCACCCCCGGACGTCAAATACTTTTTTGCTGCACTTTTTAAGGAAACGTCACAGTTCACCAAGAAAAGTGAAATTTTAATGGAACATGTATTTTTTTTTTCATGCAAAGAGCATCACCATTGGATCATTTGTCACACTGAAATTAGGGTTCAAAAATCAATAAAAAAGTACTGCAACAATCAGTTATATGATATACTTACAAGGGGCAACTGACGCCATTGATGAAATTTAGCAAATCATCGAGGCAACCGCGCTTGAACTGGCAGCACACAGAGGCCAACGCTGAGGCTGGCAGGCTAGTAGTCTAGTGCAGCGGCTGAATCCCTAGGGGGCGCCAGTGGGTATGAGCTGGCTGCTCAATGAGTGTGTGGCACGGACTGATCAGCTCTTGCGTGCTGGCAAATTGCACTGGGAAGCAACTATAGAACATTAGACCACTCGAGACGAGAACAGGCCATTCAGCCCAACAAAGCTCGCCAGTCCTATCCACTTATTTCTTCCAAGAAAACATCAAGTTGAGTTTTGAAAGTCCTTAACATCTTACTGTCCACCACACTACTTGGTCGCTTATTCCAAGTGTCTACTGATCTTTGTGTAAAGAAAAACTTTCTAATGTTTGTGTGAAATTTTCTCTTCACAAGTTTCCAACTGTGTCCCCGTGTTATCATTGAATTCATTTTAAAGTCTCAGTCTCGATCCACTGGACTAATTCCCTTCATTATTTTAAACACTTCAGTCAGGTCTCCTCTTCATCTTCTTTTACTTAAACTGTAAAGGCTCAGCTCTTTTAATCTTTCCTCATCACTCACCCCCTGTAGCCCTGAATCAGCCTAGTCGCTCTTCTCTGGACCTTCTCTAGTGCTGCTATGTCTTTATGGAGACCCAAACTGCACACAGGACTCCAGATGAGGCCTCACCAGTGTGTTATAAAGCTTGAGCAGAACCTCCAGTGACTTGTACTCCATACGTCAAGGCGCTATATAACCTGACATTCTGTTAGCCTTCTTAATGGCTTCTCAACACTGTGTGACAGTAGAGTCCACTATGACTCCTAACACCTTCTCATAAGGTGGACTCTCGATTTTCAGACCTCCCATTTTTACTTCCTATCTGTAATTCTTAACATTTACTGACATTAAATTTCATCGTCCACAAATCTGTCCAAGCCTGTCTGCTGTCCAAGTCCTTCTGTGATGATATAACGGATTCCAAATTATCTGCTAATCCCCCTATCTTGGTATCTTCTGCAAGCTTAACCAGCCTGTTCTTTATATTCCTATCTAAATCATTTATATAGGGTGGTCCAGATCTAATTATGCAATTTTCATTACGCTATAACTTATTAAGTTTATTACATAGAAAATCACCCGAAAAATCCTGGACCATCAAGAAGTGTGCGAACCAACGACATGAAGAATCGTCTTCGCGCCAAACTGGAATCATTCCTGCATAAATCAAAGTCACCCAGATGTTCTGGGTCTGCATAATTAGATCTGGACCACCCTGTAGATATTAAAAATAGCAGCGGCCCCAGCACTGCCCCCTGCTGGTCACCACTCTTTAACATCGGCCAGTTCTGATGAGGTTCCTCACACCATCACCCTCTGCTTCCTGTGTCTGAGCCAATTCTGCACCCATCTATAAACATCACCCTGAACTGCCACTTGTTTTAGTTTGATGCCCACCCTCTCATGTGGCACCTTATCAAATGCTTTCTGAAAGTCCACATCAATCATCTCATCTGCTCCACTCTGGTCGTCTCCTTTTGTTTCCTCCTCATAGAATTCCATCCTGTTAGTAAAACGCGACCTCCCTCTTCTGAGCCCACGCTGACTGTTCCTAATAACTCCTGTCCTTGCCATGTGTTGCTCAATCGTATCCTTAATAATTCCCTCCATTAATTTTCCTGTGATGTTTCATGTTAAGGTTACTGGCCTATAGTTGCTCTGATCTGCCCTGTCACCCTTTTTATATAATGGGATGATATTTGCCATTTTCCAGTTCTTCAGAATCTCTCCAGTGCTCAGAGACTTCCTAAAAATATGTGTCAAGGGTTTATATCTGCACTCACTAGCCTCCTTAAGAACTCTGTGGTAAATATGATCTGGTCCTGGTGATTTGTGTGATTTCATCTTATTTAATCTCAGCAGCTCTTCTCTCTTCACAATTTCCAAATCCCTCAGCACCTCCTTAGTAGTCCCTGTTACTGCTCTGAGGTTATCCACTTGCTCACTTGTAAACACCTCAGAAAATGTAAGTTTAGGGCGTCCGCTATTTCGTTGTCTGTATCTTTTAATTCCCTTTACTATTCCCGGTGCACTTGACCTCCTTCTTGTCTGTTCTTTTACTGCTAAAATACTGACAGAATCTCTTATGGTCGTCTCTCTTCTTATCTGCTCTATTCCTCTCCAACTGTCTTTTAGCCTCCCTGATATCCTTCTTCATGGTTGCTGCAAGGTCATCCCAGTTAATATTTGGATAGTTAAAGTTCCCCATGACTACAATTATCTGCCCGTAAACTTGCCTTTTTGATATCACTAAGCGCCGGGTCCGGCGCTTTAAGGGTTAATTAACCACTAAAACAAAACACATTAAGAAGTAATTAATTAAAGAACTTCCAAAATAATATCCAAAAAAACAAAGAAAGAGTCCATGACAAGATGAGACCCTGAGGATGCCACAACAGAGAGACACGGGTGAACCCTGCTAAGGTTACCCAGCTCACAAAACTCAAGAACAGGCCCCAGTCTAAAAGCTTAGGGTGCAGGGGTCTCATCTGCGTGGATCTGAGTGTTTAAAGTGTCCGTACGCCTAAAAACAGGAAAGTGCATATACCAAAAAAATAAAAATCTGATTTTATAAACCCCGGTGTATGCACATTTGTACACAGTTCACCCTTTATAAATGATACTCATCTGTAAGTGTGTGTGTGTGTGTGATTCTTGAACCCGACTCAGTTGAGTGCCTGAAACACACACACACGGGACCAGTGAACCTCCAACATGTGCAGTCACAATGCTGCAAACCTTCATTGACCTACCACTTGACACGTCGTGGCACCACCGCCTGCTGTGCTCCTCGTAGCATTGTGCCATCTCTCGTCTACGCTGTGGGCTTGTGGAAAGGTGTGAGGTGCCAGAGTCTGAGCTGGTGAACACTGTGACTTGATGGCTGTTGCAGTGAGTTCTATCGGCCAACGGTGTTCAGCCAGTTACCTTACCAACAAGCCAGCCATCACGCAGCGTATCGTCAGCAAGTCATCACCGATTCTGCTCATAATTGGTATGGACGTAATTTCAAGGTGTCCTCAATGGGGATGGAGTGTGTCCACTTCGGTGACCTCAGGATCACATCTCTGCTTTCTGTAGATGACTTTATCGGGTGATGATCTCGGACGTGCCAGGGTGAGGTCTCTGGCCAAGGGTGAAGCAGTCAGGGTGAGGATTAGCACCTCCAAGGCCGAGGTCGTGGAACGTCAAGCAGAGAAGTTTTAGCATCTCTGGGTCTTGGCCACAAGTGAGAGAAGGAGGATGTGAGAGAACAACCTGTGGATCAGCTGTTTGTGTGGATGTTGTACCGGTCATTTGTGGTGAAGAGAGACCTGAGCAGAAATGCAAAGCTCTCGGTTTACCAGTCGACCTACGGTGCGTTCCTGTCTTCAGCTATGGCTTACATGCTTTGGGTAGTGATAGGAAGGACCAGGCCACAGATCCCTTTCCAGGGTGTGGAGCGGAGACGTTCAGGAGGAGCTCAAAGTAGAACCGCTGCTCCATTGTAAGTGGTTCAAACATCTAGTTAAGGTGCCTTTTGGGCCCGTTCATCCAGGATGAGACCTTGGGGTAGAAACACTGGAGAGATTATACATCAGCGCTGGCCTGGGAACACCTCAGTATCTCTCTGAAGGAGTTGGTAGAGGTGGAGGGAAAAGGGGGCATGTGGGCATCATTGCTCGTGACCTGGACCCAGATAAGCAGTAGAAAATGGGTAGCTGGATTGAAAAGATCCTTGAGCTCGGAATGAAACCCTGGCCATAGCATAACAAACCTTCGTTCTCACTAATGGAGGGGTGGCCAGGAGGGACGAGACAGGATAGGAGCCGATAGTTGGAGAACTGTTGGCATCACAGTATCAGAAAAAACAAGGATCTGCCAGACCAAAGAGCCCCCACAGTGATCACCATTCAGGGAGTGGATGGGTACTCGGGTCCACATCAGTGACAGGGTGGACTGGTCTAGTGGCAAAGAGGTCCTAACAACAGAAATGCCATTAAGTACTTGTTTGGGGCCACCTTCACCTTGTGTTGCGAGCCTCTTTAGGGCTCAAGTTACTTTTTGGAAGCTCCTTCTTAGTCCCCCCAGAGCCATAACACAGCAAAGCCAAATACGTGTGATTGATGGCAGAAAGCCATGGATTGCTGGAGCTGTCAAATGCAAATGGCTCACTTGGCTCCTTTCTCTCCTGTCTTTATGCAGAACATGCAGAATTACTGGCTCGACTGGAGAAGAAGGAGCGGGAGTGTGAGGCGAAGACACAGGAGAAGGAAGACATGATGAAGACGCTCAACAAGATGAAGGACAAGTTGCAGAAGGAGTCCACTGAGCTGCGACATGCCCGTGAGCAGGTGGTAGATCTGGCATCCAGAATCAATGACTATGCGGTGAGTGTGTGGGGCCAAAGTGGGACTGTTGAGGCCAACACTCCATGTTTATTCCACTGCCCCTCCCATCACGAATGTCACTGACCAGTATGGACGTGTGGGCGGAGCCGACCCGTGGGAGGTGGGGCTGGGAGGGTGCAGCCTTCTTGTGAAACTTGTACAGCAAGCCAGTTAAGCAGGTGGCACCATCTAACTGAGTACCATTTGTGCTTCATTAGACACGAGAGCATAGCGAGATATAGAAGACGGCTTCATGTCTGTTTCCAGTAAGATTTCTAGGAAGCACAATCCTACATGGCATTTGTTCTTCAAACTAATCTAGGATCATGCCAGTGGTGTGCATATCTAAATTAGGGGTACAGTTTAAAGAAGAAATTGCCTTCTGAGTACCAAATTGATTTGGAAGAAAGCTTACAGTCAGTAGGGGGCGCCAGAACTAAGGTGAAATCCAGTCAGGTACTGTACTGTATATGCAACTTAATAATAATTGCAATGCCTAAATAAATAACTGCTAATTAGCATAATATCACACCCCTAGATGACCATATATGGTGAGGCCATCCCCTGTAAAGCTCACTATGCATTTATTGGCCCTTACTGTCAGGTATACCGAGTATGAGCTGTTGTGCTTGACATCCAGATCGACAAGGGGAATTGGCATGTGAAACAGAGGTCTGGGGGTGGAGCCTGTTTTTAGACAAGGGGACC
>JANRMT010027041.1:5454045-5480100 GCA_026402145.1 Polypterus bichir lapradei | reverse complement strand
GCATGTGAAAGGGGGGTCCCGGGGTGGAGGCTGTTTTTAGACAAGGGGACCGAGCATGTGAAAGGGGGGTCCGTGGGTGGAGCCTGTTTTTGAGAGGTGTAGAGTGAGGCGTTCAGCAGGTGTAACACACACTAAAGGGCAGCGTCTGGCTGATTACCATTTGTGCATTTTTTACCACCAGCAAGCATCTTCTTTTTTAAAGCCAAAAGCATAAGGAGAAGCAGAAGGTGACTTTATGTCTGTATATATGACACAAAAAATGCACATCAGATTTCTTTGAATAGCAAATAAACATCCTGCTTGGCAGTTCTGGCTTTTGGACCTAATCTAGCGTGTTTAACTACGTTCTGGTTCCAGTTTAAAGGTGGAATTTGCTTCTGGGCAGTCAGTAGGGGGCACCAGGACTGCGGTGGAATCCAGTCCAGTATGTGACATTTTTAAAATTGTGCCCTTCAAGAAATAATTCATGCAAAGTCCCAACAAATTTCAGCTGATTAGCGTACTGCAACCCCCCCAAACTGACCATATATGGTGAAGCCACGCCCTTTCATTCCATATTCTTTCTGTTGCTTTATTGCCCCTTTAGCAGCAGGTGCTGATTTCATTGACGACTGTCCTCTTTCTCCCCTAACAGGGTGTGTCTATCCCTTTTCCTCCCCCACCTCCGCCTCCTGGTGACCCCTTAGCCCCCCCTCCACCTCCTCCTCCTTTGTCAATTGGAGGCTGCCCACCTCCTCCCCCGATGCCCTACTCTTGTCCGCCACCCCCACCTCCCCCTCCACCCCCACCTGGAGGACCCCCTCCACCTCCTGGTGCACCTCCTTTTTTCAGCGTTGGAGTGCCACCTCCTCCTGGGCCACCCATTGGCAGCAACACGGCCCCCAGTCTACGGACAAAGTGCATTCCTCAGCCGTCACATCCGCTGAAGTCCTTCAACTGGTCCAAGCTCGGAGAGGTGAGTTCATCCTTTAAATGTCCTCCTCCTGTTGTCCACTTCATTTGCTTTTGATCCTCAGCACCACACCTCCTGGGACAGCTGGTCACTCATGTCTGGCATCAAGGTTGAGTTACAGTGTGGACTCGTGTAAATCCATTTGAGTGCCAGTGCAAGTTTAGGTATGTGCAAGTGCCGGCCATCTGTGGAGACAGGACCCCGTCCAGGTATCGGAGGACCCCACTACTGTGGCTGAACCTGAAATGGCCCTATCATTGTGATTTGTAAATCGCTTTGCATGATCACATTAGCTAAAGTAATAAGTTGCATCTTCAGACTCCACACCTGTTGTAGACTCGCACCTTGAAGACTTTGAGAAAATGTGAAAAGCACAAAAGGAAGGAGCATCGAGCACAGGAAACACAATTAGGGTAGAAATCCTCCATGGGCGCACAAGGGGGTCACTGCGTCTTGTGTCTGAGGCGGAATGGAGGTTGACCTTTATGTGTGGTCCTTTAGTCCTTTTCATTTTATATAGTGCCTCTCACAGTGGGCACCGTCAAGGACAAAAAGAATACAATAAAAAGTCATAGATGGTCAGTTATGATGGTGCAGGTAGATTATACTGGGAAACGACCCAGAAAGACTGGGCAAGGCCTGTAAGCCTCAATCAGAGTGACGTTTGTACCAACCCTTTCTTTCTTCATGTTTTCCTTGACAGTGAGCACGTCCATTTTCGCCTTGCCTTCTGTTCTCTTCACACACAGAGTATTCCTCTCATCCATTTCCTGGCTACCATTTGCAGGCCAAGTCTCAAACTTGTCAGTTGTTTGTCCCTGACGTCGGCTCCTTATACACTAACTGTGTGCTTGGCTGTTTAGATCAACCTCTTTCAGCTCACTCGGTACCCGAGACTTGACAAACAAGTGCTTATGTCACACATCTGGAGGTGAGCATCATCTCATCCAGCAGACGTCCATCTGACAGTCAGGCCTGTTAGGACGGTCATCAGAGGGACGAGGGCAGTCGAATCAGTCAGGAAAGAGTTAAGATTAGTAGGTGGCTTCAACATTGGTGCTCATAGTCCTTGAGCCTTGCATACAAGCCACCAGTGAGGGGGGGGCTGTCAAACATTCTTAAGCCACTGCAGTAGAGGGGGCTTAAAACTGACGCCTGGAGGTGATGCTCCAGGGTACAGCAGGCCAGCAGATGAGGTCTAAGGTTGGTGATGTAGATGGACTTTTCTCTTGAACTGGTCACTCATTCAGGTTTCTTAAACTTAGTCAGCATCCCCACTCCCAAATTCTGAGCTCATTTCTTTGCACTTAATCCTGTTGTAACAGACGTGGATCTGTCAGCACACTACAGATGTTTTGGGTTGTTTTTGTTGTTGCTTATTTCACCTTATATACAATTTCTTGTATTAGGAATTTATTAGTTTTCGCATATCCATTGGGGTCAGAGCGCAGGGTCAGCCATTGTACAGCGAGTGCCCCTGGAGCAATTACAGGTTAAGGGTCTCACTTTTGGCAGTGACGGGGATTTGAACTGGCAACCTTTGGTATACCAGTGCAGATCCTTAGCCTCAGAGCCACCACTTTCAAGTATTAAACAGATTGGGAAGAGAGCCTGCAGTCACTGGGGTGGGGGGTCACCTGTACTGAGCTAGAATCCACTCAGGTACAGTATATGTGACTAATAAAATGCTCCCATTTAGGAAATAATGAATTCAATGTCTACATAAATGACAGCTAATTCGCATACTCCCACATCCCGAAATGACCGTGTATGGTAAAGCCATCGCCTTTCTAGTGGATTCTTGGGTCGTCACTCATATAGTGTATAGTGTATGTGTAGATAGATAGATAAATAGATGGATGGATAGAGAGACAGATAGATGCTTTATTAATCCCAAGGGGAAACGGATGCATTTGACACGGAGATGGACATGTGGAAGGAGGGGCCAGGGGAGGAGCCTCTTTCTGAACAGTTTATCATGAGTGACAGCAGCAGGTGCAGCGCATACTTAAGGCACCACCGGGCTGAGTGACGTTTGTGCATTTTGTTCACCAGCAAGCGTCTTCTTTAATTAAAACAAAAATATAAAGGGGCCATAGGTGATGACCCCATGGAGAAATTCGGGGGAGAATAGCAGATTTACTCCAATTAATGTTATATCCTGTTATGTACGAAATAATTGAAAAAATAAATGGTAAATCCCCTGAGATATTCCTGAGAATATTGTGAGTACAAAAGAGAGATTCTGAGAGGCAAATTATTCATAATTTTAAGAAAAACAAACAGTTGTGAATTGTACAAGTGCCTCAAGTGAAAGAGCAGAGAGGAGAGAGGGGGCAGGCCTGTCTGTCATGACCTAGGAGTCCCAAAGCCACTTTCAGAAATGCCCGGCTAGATTGAAGAATACACACACAGGACCTTTACAAGATGAAAAGTTTATTCTGACAAAATGCTCTCTTAAAATGTGAAGCTCCAAAGAGCACAAATTCAGTGAAGGTTTTGCCAGCAACAGATGGCAATTCAAGAGAACAAAATCCCAAAGCAGAATCCCAGGTGTCATCAAAGAACAAAGCACAAAATATCCAACAAATCGTAAGCACAGAAAAATCAGAGTAACCCACCAAACTCTCCTAAGAGCGTTCAAAATGAACCGCCAGGAACTGTGCAAGACCCTCTGGATTTCTAGGGTGGAGGGCAGTTCCAGGTGGCGATTGGCCACTTGGGGTACCAAACAGAAAACACGTGGAACACAATACAGGCTTAGATACAGATACATAAAACACTGCAAATCATAAATGGAAGAAATAGCAACACATTCCAATTAATCAAAAATGTGCAACAAAGACACAAAACAAGCATTTGAACCTCTGCCAAGGTTCTACCCCTGGGTGAGACGGGAGAGAAGTCCATATTGTAACGAGCCGATGCACTGAGAGTCCACTGTGATGGGATCGTCTAAGCCCACCACCTGCAAACCTTTCCACAGTTAGCGGCAATTCAGTCCATCAAGAGCCTTCTTGGCATCTAATGAATGAAATGAGTGCCGCAGGTGCCATTTGGAACAGTCTTTATGAACAATATGTAGCTGCGACAAAGATTATCCACTGAAAATTAAACCGGTCTGATCTGTATGAACGAGCTCACTTATAACAGTTTGAAGATGAGTGGCCACGACTTCGGCAAGTCATTTAACGTCAGAGTCCATTAAGGAAAGCGGCCTGTAGCTGGAACAGCCCGTGCCAGATTTAAGAAGCAATGAGCTGATGGCAGAATTTAAATTGGGGCGACTTTGCTAGAGCGGCAGAAAACTGAAACTGAGCTGAAAGCTGTACAGTTAATTGTGGCAAAGTCGAGCAGAGGGAGAGGGGGTCTCGAATGAAGACCGAAGGGGCGGGGCTTTAGGTACGGGTTACATTTCTTAATCGACAGATCTAGGCAGACACGGTGCTAATGAACTCGGTGGTCACTTAGGGTCAGTTGACTGATAGCACTTGATGGTCAGCATCCTTCTAATAGAATCTGTTAGGACAGAATTAAATAAAGATAAGGAATAGAGATTGATGGGCAAGAGACAAACAAGGAGGGGCTTTGAAGACCACTTACATTCCAAGACTGGCAAACCTAGGTGGGGGGGTGCAGCAGGGCCAGCGATAGTATGGCAGTAAAAGTAAAGTTCAATATAACTGAGCTAAATAGTGAAGACAGGAGGATGTGAGACTTTGGGCACAAGTTAACTGTCATGATTGTCATGTACAGCAGGGACAGTATTATTATTATTATTATTTAACAAGTCGTACAGTTAGAGGTAGCAGAGCTGAACACAGATCAGAGCAGAGCAGATCAAAAATGAAGACACAAAGGGGAAGAGGCTTTAGAGTGACGCTTACTAAAGCCCACGTCACATTACACAACTTTTTGTCATGGGGTATGTCAGATTTGGCAATCACAGTCTGGTGTACCACGTCAGGTTGCACGAATGAAAGTCACACCCGCCTCACATTTACCAGCCAGTCAATGATCTTCCAGCACAGTCGTGCCTGCCCCTTTTTCTGACAGCCAATAGCATGCTGCCTGACAGAGCCGGCAATGTATGAAGGGTTAACAGTGGCAGCAAAATCTCAGCCCCCATTTCTTTTTTTTTTTTCATTCTGTTTTAGTACATAAAACACGAGATATCAGACAGACGAGCATCTGTTCTGTTTGTGCGGTTCAAAACACGTACAGTCATATGAAAAAGTTTGGGAACCCCTCTTAATTCTTTGGATTTTTGTTTCTCATTGGCTGAGCTTTCAAAGTAGCAACTTCCTTTTAATATCAGACATGCCTTATGGACACAGTAGGATTTCAGCAGTGACATTAAGTTTATTGGATTAACAGAAAATATACAATATGCATCATAACAAAATTAGACAGGTGCATAAATGTGGGCACCCCAACAGAGATATGACATCAATACTTAGCTGAGCCTCCTTTTGGCCTCTAGACGCTGTCCTCCTATAGCCTCTGATGAGGGTCTGGATTCTGGATGGAGGTGTTTCTGTCCATTCTTCATATAAAATCTCTCCAGTTCAGTTCAATTTGATGGACAGCCTGCTTCAAATCATCCCATAGATTTTCAATGACATTCAAGTCAGGTGACTGTGACGGCCATTCCAGAACATTGTACTTCTCCCTCTGCATGAATGCCATTGTAGATTTCGAACTGTGTTTTGGGTCATTGTCTTGTTGGAATATCCAACCCCTGCTTAAGTAACTTCAACTTTGTGACTGATTCTTGAACATTATCCTGAAGAGTTTGTTGATATTGGGTTGAATTCATGTGACCCTCGACTTTAACAAGGGCCCCAGTCCCTGAATTGGCCACACTGTCCCCCAGCATGATGGGACATCCACCACATTTGACAGGAGGTAGCAGGTGTTTTTCTTGGAATGCGGTGTTCTTCTTCCGCCATGCAAAGTGCTTTATGTTTGACCAAATAACTCCATTTGTGTCCCATCAGTCCAAAGCACTTTGTTCCAAAATGAAACTGGCTTGTCTAAATGAGCATTTTCATACAACAAGCGACTGTGTTTGTGACGTGAGCGCAG
Organism: Polypterus bichir lapradei; assembly: GCA_026402145.1. Classification (NCBI taxonomy): domain Eukaryota; kingdom Metazoa; phylum Chordata; class Cladistia; order Polypteriformes; family Polypteridae; genus Polypterus; species Polypterus bichir. Next base: position 5,474,060 of record JANRMT010027041.1, on the reverse strand, counting down.
AAAGGGCTTCTTTCTCATCACCCTGCCATACAGATGCGCTGAATTGTAGAACGATGTACAGATACACCATCTGCAGCGAGATGTTCTTGCAGGTCTTTGGCGGTGATCTGTGGGTTGTCTGTAACTATTCTCACAATCCTGCTCATATGCCGCTCCTGTATTTCTCTGGGTTGGTTTAATAGCAACTGTGCCTGTGGCCTTCCATTTCCTGATTCCATTCCTTACAGTTGAAACTGACAGTTTAAACCTCTGAGAGGTTTCACTAAAATTCTACTCCGATGTTCCTAGGAAATGAAAGACATACCACTGTTAACCTTTATTGTTGAAAGGAGAGTCGATTATTCTGCAGGCTCAGAGGGGTTCCCAAACTTTTTCATATGACTGTATGTTCCTTATTCCTCGCCGCCACATTCTGCCCATTGTACTTCCGGCTGAATGCTCATTGGTTCTCAAATCTCACCCACCCCTCTGACCAAAGAGAAGTTCAAACCTGTTTGATTTTATCGTCGCCAGTCACAGACTATTTGGGTGTGTCACATTAAACGATCGACTTCACAGGAAGGTGCCACCAACTGCCTCCAACTGGCTTAAGGTTATGAAAATGAAGGAAACGTCATCTAATGTGACATAGCTTTTACAGAAATACCTAGGGACAAATGTATAGAGAGAGGGTGCTACAGAACCGAGTGTCACTTGGTGTCTTTTGATCATTACAGCTGATGGAAAGCACTTTGGAGTAAACATCTTTATACTAGAAACAGTAGGATCAGGGATTGACAGAAAGTGCAGGGCTTAGGGCAGATTGTATACGTTATGATTGACGCATCCTTACAGACAGACTTGGGGTGACAGCTGACGACAGGGGGCGCTGTGGAGCTGAAATTAGAAGTCAGCAGGGAAAGTGGATCTGAAATGAGGCCAGGAAGGGGCGGGGCTTTAGGTGTAATTTGAATACCGTGAGTGACACGTGCTTACAGACGTATATAGGGATCAGAGCGACAGGAGTGAGTGTTACTTGGATCCACTTGATCAGTAGAGTTGACTGACGGCACTTAAAGGCGCCATATACAATGAGACCAAAGGTGCCAGTGGAAATCCTGGAGAAGACTTGGCACTGATGGCTTCCACAGTGCGTCTGCTTGCCCTTTTTCCCTTACTGCACTGGTCTTTCTGTGTCGCGTTTATAAAGTGTGTCCAATTCCTGAGAATGTCCAGATTTCACTCTTCTCTCCTTTCAGAATAAAATCAACGGGACCATTTGGACCGAGATTGACGACGTGCGAGCCTTTAAGGTGCTCGACCTTGAAGATTTTGAGAAGATGTTCTCAGCCTACCAGAGGCAGCAGGTAGGTGCCGGCGGGCTCCTTGTCTTTTCACTCGTGGGTTACGCCTGACCGGTTCTTATCATTTTGTTGTTCCATCATGGACGTGTCCGCAGCTGACCGCTCGCTCGTGCATAGTGGCTGGTGAGCTCTACCATTCCATCAAGCCTTGTGGTTCATTTCTTGCATGCCGACTATTGGACCAGACCACCTTGAGCTTTCAAGTCATTTTTCCAGCCAGACGGTATGGAGACCAAATGTGAAAGGCTAGTTTGGGAGCAGGCCACCAGGGGGCACCTTCACAGCTGTCATCTTGGCTTTGAGTGTCGATCTAAAAATGGACTCCTTTACTGGAGACGCACATGGAGAGACACTTTACATGAAAATGTCACGGCTTCTGTTTGAGACACGGAGGGTGCTCCGTCAGTGACCACTACATTTAGGATGGCAGTAAGGCCCAGTGCATTTGTCTGTCTGTCCATCAGTTGAGGATCATGGGTGGTCTACGCTCCTAGGTCTTAGTGAGAAGAGAACCATCACTGGATGGGGCAATCATCCTGGTGAATCTACCCATCTGTCCATTCATGACTAAACTTATTAACCCGTTCCAGTTTCTGAATGGTAAGGGCCTACCTACCCCAGCTGAACTTGGGTGCAAGACAAGAACCAGCCTTTGGACTGAATGCCACATCTAGAGAATCCATCCATTACCCAAACTGAGTGTCATGAGAGGCAAGAACTTGGCAAGGTGAGAACAAGCCATGCAGGGGACACCAATTCTGGAGCTTCCATCTATTATTGAACCAACTTAAGCCTTTGTACAGAACCCAAGAGGCAGAGTCCAGTCCCAACTGGACTTTGGGTGGAAGACACCCAATGGATGGAACAAACATCCTAGTGAATCCATCCGCTACTTCACCATTTTAATCAGGTCCAGTAAGATTTGGGTTTATGTCAGAAACTAACCCTGGTTTGGGGTTCCAGGCCTGCAGAATCCATCCATCCACTTCCCAGCCTGTTAATCTGGTGGGCAGTCACCAACCATGGACAGCTTGCCAGACCAAGATAATTCATCCGTCTCTCTCAAATATGTAAATCATTTCATAGTCTTGGAAGGCCTGAGCCTCTCCTGGCAGGACCAGGGGGTGCAAGATGAGAACCATCACTAGATGGATGGGACAAGAATCAGCCCCGGACAGAGTCCCTCACCTAGAGGATCCATTTATCCATCCCCACATTACCCAACCTTTAAATCCATTCAGGGTCATGGGGGTGCTAGAGACTATCCTGGCAGGACTGGGGGCAAGGTGAGAACCAACTTGGATGGGACACCAGTCGTGGTACATCCTTCCATTATTGAACCCACTTAGCCTTTTACAGGACACAAGAAGCACCAATCCTGGTGAATCCGTCCATCGTCTGTCCACCTGACCATCCATTATTAAACCCTCTCAGCTGTTTATGGGGCATATCCCAGAAAGCTTTGGGTGCAAGACAGGGACCAACCCTGGACAGGATGCCCATCATAGAGAATCCATCCATTAACAAACCTGTAAATCAGTTCAGGGCCATATGAGACCAGAAGCTCTCCCAGCAACACCCGGGTGTGAGGTGAGAATGCTGTTCCTAGTGAGTTGATCAATCGTGGCTAACAGTTTAGGGTCCTGGTGGGCTGGAGCCTCTGCCAACACTGAAAGATGACAGCCAATCATAGTGAATTTATTTATCATCTGTTACCAAGCCCACTCAACCAGTTCAAAGTGGCAAAAAGCCAGTGAGTACCCTAGCAGCACTTGGTACAGTGCCAGTCCCAGTGTCTCCGTCCATCCATTACAGAACTCACTAATCTGCTGAGGGTCTTGATGGGCCGAGGTAAGAACCTGTCGTTCTGAATTTGTCATCCACTGTCAGACCCCCTTAACCAGTTCAAAGTGGTGGAAGACCAAAAGATAAGCTGGAAGCACTGGGCACAAGGCAAAGTGTGTTGAGTTCCAGTCTAAGTGACTCCATTGATTTCAGCCTTCCATTCATTGCAGAACTTGTGATCTGTTCAGGGTCTTGGGGGTGGGGGGTGCTGGACCACTTCCTGACAGCCTTAGACATAAAACCAGGAGGGGGTCCCTGTCCTAGTAAAAGGAGCAGCCTTTGTTGAATTTAGGGTCACAGGTGTCCAGAGCCAGTGGTCACGTAGTAGATAGCCAATGGTCACAGTCAACCAACCAGGTCAGCCTGCTTAGCTGAATGAATTGAGCGATTATGGGGGGCTCGTCATCTGCGTGGCCCTCCATCCTTCCTGCACCTTGAAAGTCAGCAGGTGTTTGTATTTCATGCATTTGATTTGGCCGGTTTGGTTGGCGCTGTTTGCTGCATGCATTTCAGAGCTCAGCAGCAGCTTGTTTTGGGCAGGCGTGCGCTCGCTGTTAGTACTGGTATTTTGTTTTTTTCTTTTTTTACCCGAGCTGTGCCAGGCTGTACCAGTGCCCTGCTAGTCTGTGCTGTATGCTGCTATGCCCGCGAGTGATCTCTGCATGTTCTCTTCATTCTCTTTTTCTTTTTTTTTGTTTCCTTCCTGTTTGCGTTTGGCTGCCCGGGCAGGACCTGCTCACTAACGCTTCCTTCAGGCAGGTAAGTGAAGTGCATTCATCTAAAACATGTCATCCACAAGCAGACGTTTGAGTGTGCTGGACATGATAGTTACAACAGTCCACAAACAAACTAAGGCAGCCCATCTAGAGGTCAGAACTGGGCATCTACATGAGAAAGTACAAGGCCTGTGCACCCAGTGGGCACTTGGGGTGGGCAACGTGCTGGTCAAGTGGCCCAGTCGTAATGCATTAAAGCTGACACTTAATCCCCAACACTGAGTTTGTCATGGGATGGTGACCACTGAGCAGAGGCGCTACATAAAATCACAAGGCCATGTGACCCCTGACCTGTTTGGCTCACGGTGCACACTCAGATCTGGGTACATGTGCTCTGTAACCCTGGGATGGTTTATGCCATTAAAAACACACGACGTAGGACTCCAATTCAGTCCCAGGCACAAATGACGTCGGTTTTTAGGATCACTGTGGACAAACTGTCAAGTGCCGTGGGACTGAATGAAAAGGCGCTCTACGAAATCACTGACTTATCATGGAACTCATCACAGATGTGGAAACAAACAAACAAGTCACCGTGCCCATGAGGTGCCTTGCGATGGTGTGCACTATGATAGGCGCTCGATAAAATCAGATGTTCATCCTGCTTCACTGACCCCTCAGCAAGTCACCGATCACATGAGGAGGGGGGGCTTTATGAAAGGCACTATACTGTACAGGTTCATCCCACTCACTGACTTCTCGTTCTGCTGTCTGTCATTGATCACAAGGTGCAAACAACAAGGGACCGCTGCCCCTCTGGTGTGCCTTGGGTTAGGGTGCACTATGAAAGGCGCTCTATAAAAGCACACGCCCATTCCACTCACTGACTTCTCATTTGTTTGTGACCGAGTCTCATCATCTGTCATTGATCACAAGGTGCAAACAAACAAACAAGCCATTGTACCCGTGAGGGCCCCTGAGAATGGTGCGCAACAATGGAGCCAGCACGGGTTCAGGCCGCACCACAGACTGACTCTCGCTTGTGTTTCTGCCCCACAGAAGGAGATGGGCTCCATGGACGACTTATTCCTTCCCAGCCGCAAAGTCAAGGAGCTGTCTGTGATCGACGGCCGGCGGGCTCAGAACTGCGTCATCCTGCTGTCCAAGTAGGTGGCCCGGACCTAAATATCTTCATAAAGCACCGTCTTTTAGTGCCCGCTGTGAAAGGTGCCATGCACTGTACTGTATGTCAAGGGTTGGTGGATTGATCAGCAAACTGCTGTCCGTGTCGTGCAGAACGAAGCTGAGGTGAGGAGTGGGGCGGCCTGTATTGGGTGACTCATGTTGTGTTTTTGTTGGAGTCACAGGTGGGCACGGGCACCCCCAGTGTGGACACAAATTGAACATGCTGTTTGAATTACTAATTGCCTGTTTTCCCCCATTTTCTCCAGAGTTCTGCCAAAGAACATGACTGTTGTTTTATGGCAGGTAATGATGACTGCTGGGCTAAGGGTTCAAATAGTGGGGAGCCTTGTCACGATGGGCATGGCATGCAGGATAGTGTGGCACACACAGGGCTAAGCCAATGACGGCCTTACAGAATCAAAGAGACACATTGGGAGTGGGCATGAAATGACAACACCCAGGCACCACTAGGGGACAATGTGCCTTATGTCTTTGGGGTACCACAATAAGGACCATTATTGGAAGGTCAAAGAAGGAGCACCAGAATGAGCCAGTAGAGGGCACAAGGATGAGGCCAGTGCCATGCTGTAAACTGGAGAAAATATGCCCACATTGGCTTGGAAATGACCCGTGGGATCTGCCCAGCCAGTGTGTCCAAATGTGATCCATGAAATACTAGGCCACTGACACATGACAGGCGCCAGGGTACAACTGTGCCCAGTGGCATGCAAAAAGGAGGAGAGGACTCGCCCACTTTTGTTTGAAAGTGACCTGTGGGGACCATCCAGCCAGGTGTAAAGATCTATGTTGACCCTCTGAGAGAACAGGCAGCTTAGGTCCTGGCATAAAGGCTTGGCATACAGAAGGCCTAAGCAGCATAGGGGCTAATAGCATGCCATCCTTGGAGCAAATTGTAGGGCCATTCTTGACCTGTAAAGTAATATTAGGACTGTGCCAACAATGTGCCCAGAAGGGAGTTTAATACCTCCTGTTGGTCAGATGATCATTAAGGGGCTGGCAGAGAAATAGAGCAAGAAAAAGAAAGATGGGCCATGAAAGGACACTCTGAGACCCAGTCCTCACATTTGATATGCGGATGAGACCCCCTGTTTAACGGCCACAGACTTGAACCTGTGCCAGGAAGGGCTAGAGTGGCACCTTGCATTTGTTGCATTGTCATTTGCTCAGTCACTGTCACTTGCCTGTTGTTGTTCTGGTTAAGCTCCGTATTTTGAGCACTATGGCCTCCTTAACGTTATCGTGGTTGGACGAGATGCCAGAAGAGCGTCCCTGTCTTTCACCACACACATTCATTCTTGCATTCTGGGGCAGTGGATGCCATGAAAGGCGCTTTATATAATAAAGCCTGGCAGATTGTTGGATTATGGTGGCCTTTAGCTGAGACCTTCCTCTTTCATTTATCATCTGATCTTCTTGCCCCTCAGAATCTTCTTGCGCCGCCCTAGTGGTAGCAGTAGAAAGTGACACCTAATGATTCTGTATTTTGGGGTTCATTACAAAGTTAGAAGCTAAAACGTCAGCACAGTGTTGGTGCTACTGAGATATGCAGTTTCAGGGACCCGGTCAATTCCTAGCTCAGTCACCAGGTCTGTGGGTTTATGTTGGCAGGGCAGCCGTCCAGTTATGAGGGCATATGGGCATTAAGGTGCCCTTTTGTCAGACTCTGCCCAGTGTTGTCACAATAAGAAGCCTTACAAAGTGGACAGCAGTAACCCACGGATCTGTCCACGACTCACCTTGGTCTACTGTCTTTGCAGGTTGAAACTTTCCAATGAAGAAATAAAGCGTGCCATCTTGGAGATGGATGAACAGGAAGACCTTGCCAAGGATATGCTGGAGCAGGTGAGCCGGTGTCCTCTGGTCAAATCTTGTTGGTGCCCACCTGCTTGTTTTCCTCACTTTTTGTTCTCTTTGCCATATTTCACGTGTCCACGTATTCCTTGTGCTTTATTCTCAGCTGCTCAAGTTTGTTCCGGAGAAAAGTGACATCGACCTCCTGGAGGAGCACAAGCACGAGATCGAGCGCATGGCGAGAGCTGACCGCTTCCTATACGAGATGAGCAGGTACTGGCTGCTCCATTCTGACACAAGCTGCCAATCCACACATGTGCCAGTCTCGGCTGGAGAAGGTGGCTTGTGTCCTCTTTTTGGTGATCCATAGCCTTCAGGGCCACTTTGTAGTTTTGAGTTATTTTGGCTGTGCCAAGCATTGCTCATACTCATCAAAAAGGGCAAAGCCTTTTATAACATTCCTTGAGCTCCCAGGTTTAGCAGGATGGATGGAGGTGACAAACAAATATGGAGATTTTCCTTTGGGACACTACGGGACAGTCAATGTCACTTTATTTATATAGCACATTTAAAATAACATAGTAATGTGGCGGCCAAAGAGCTTTACAATAATAGAATAAAAGAAAAAACAAAATCAATAAACAATAAAACATAAATAGTAATAAAATATAGGAACATAAAATAAGACAGATAATAAATAGAAATAATGTTACATAATCACAAAGAGGAATCCATCAGTATTACTGAAGGTCACTGAATGCAAGTGAACAGAAGTGAGTCTTTAATCTCGTTTTGAATTGTCGACGACTCCTTGATGTGACGAGGCAGAGAGCTCCACAGGCGAGGGGCAGCAGCTGCACAAGTCCTGTCCGTCCCTCTTGGTTTTACATTGGGTACGAGGGACAACCAGAGACAACTGACCAGAAGATCTAAGCACTCTGGATGGCTGGTGTAAAACACACAGTTCAGATAAATAGGCAGCAGCGAGCCCATGTAAAGATTTAAAAACTAGCAGCAAGATTTGAAAATCCATTTGAAAACTGCCAGGCAGCAGCCGGTGTACAGAAGCTAAAATAGGAGAAACAGAGTCAGACTTTCTTGCCCCAACCAGAAAGCGAGCGGCAGCATTTTGGACCAGCTGTAACCTGCGTATCAGAGATTTGCTAATCCCAGAATACAGCGAATTGCAATAATCGAGGCGAGAGAAGATAAAAGCAGTAGCTTTCTCAAGATCTTTAGAAGATAAAAAAGGCTCGATCTTACCTAACAGATGAAGTTGGAAAAAGCAGCTCTTGACTACAGAATTTACTTGTTTCTCAAAAGAGAGGTTACTGTCAAAGGTAACACCAAGATTATGGACTTGAGGTTTGGAAAAGAGAGAGAAAAAGCCGAGAAGTCCAGGACCAATGTGGGCTTCAGCTGGTGGACCCGCTATAAGCACCTCAGTTTTATTCTGATTCAGATCAAGAACATTATTAGCCATCCAGGATCTCAGTTCAGACAGACAGTTGTGCAGTTGATTTGTTGCAGAGTGGCAGACGGGAATATAAACCTTGAGTATCATCAGCATAGCAGTGGAAAGAAATGTTACATTTCCTAAAAATCACTCCGATAGGGTGAAGGTATATAGAGAATAAGATAGGACCTAAAATGGATCCCTGAGGAACATCATATTTAAGAGGAGCAGTAGACGAAAAAGAGCAATTTAAAGTCACTGAAAGTGTCCACCAGTTAAATATGACCTGAACCAGTTAAGAGCGGCCCCTTTAAGACCAGAAATGGCAGCTGGGAAATTGGACGAAAGTTGGTTTAAACTCCAGGATCTAATCCTGCCTTTTTTAGACGGGGGCGGACTGCAGCATGTTTAAAAAATGAGGGCACAACCTCCGAACTAACAGAATCATTGATAACGGCGAGTAAAGATGGGCCCAACACATCAATGGCTTCCACTAAGAGACGTGGTGGTACAACATCGAGGGGGCTGGAAGCTGCTTTAAGGGTGTCAACAGTTCTTAGCATTGAAAGTGAGACTTGATCAAAGGAATCCAGAACAATGTCATGATTAACAGAAGGAAGTTCATAGCCAGTTTGAACAATGCCACGGCGGATAGTATCAATTTTGCTGACAAAGAATGATAGAAACTGCTCACATGAATGAACGGTGCTATTTAATCCCATCACAGAATGAGGGTGAAGGGCCGCATTAATTGAATTAAATAAAACCCTAGGATTGTTTGAATGACGGGATACTAAATCGGCAAACAACAACATTTATTTCTATAGCACATTTTCATACAAACAGTAGCTCAAAGTGCTTTACATAATGAAGAATAGAAAAATAAAAGACACAGTAAGAAAATAAAATAAGTCAACATTAATTAACATAGAATAAGAGTAAGGTGGTCCGATGGCCAGGGTGGACAGAAAAAACAAAAAAAAAACACCAGACGGCTGGAGAAAAAATAAAAATCTGCAGGGGTTCTGAGGCCATGAGACCACCTGACCAGTCCCCTCTGGGCATTCGACCTCACATAATGAAACAGTCCTCTTTGGATTTAGGGTTCTCACGGAAGGACTTGATGATGATGGTCACGTAGACCTCTGGCTTTCAGTCCATCAATGTTGGAGCATCATGAAGCTTTGAGTAGGTGGAGGTGGCGCAGGCAAAAGAAACAGAAGAGAGAGTAGGGGTCAGTACGGATTTTAGAGCCACCATGAATAGTTATTATGATGAATTGAACATACAGAGTATCAGGATTAAGTTACAGTGAAGTTATGGGAAGGCCATGTTAAAGTCATGTGTTGTCAGCCGTGTGCTCCACCGTATCAGCCTGGTGAATTTCGATTGGCAGGCCATTCCAGATTTGAGGTGCGTAACAGCAGAAGGCCGTCCACCCACCTCACCACTTCTTTTAAGTTTAGCTCTTGGAATTCTAAGGAGACCCTCATTTCAGGATCTGAGGTTACGATTTGGAATATAAGGTGTCAGCCATTCTGATATATAAGATCGGGCAGATTATTTAAGGCTTTATAAACCGTAAGTAGAATTTTAAAGTCAAAGTCATGTTTCGATTTCTTAACTTCAGCCTGGAAATTGAAAAGAGAAGTCCTGAAAATCTGTTTAGAGACAGTCAGTCCATCTTTTTTCCAATGCCGTTCAGCAGTTCAACAGGCGCGGCGCAGCGATCGTGTAGTTTCATTTAGCGAGGGAGCAGGTCTTACCTTATTACTGCGCATGTTGGGCGGAGCAATTGCGTCTAAAACCGTTTCACAGGAGGAATTAAATTTTACAACAGAGTCATCGATCTGCGGTGGGTTGGCACCCTGCCCAGGATTGGTTCCTGCCTTGTGCCCTTTGTTGGCTGGGATTGTCTCCAGCAGACCCCCGTGACCCAGTGTTTGGATTCAGCGGGTTGGAAAATGGATGGATGGAATCATCGATATCATGCATATAAAGACTAGAGAAAATGGTTTTAAAATCAGATATAATGGAAGAATTTAAAAAGCACAAGCAGCGTGGTGGACGGCTATTAGTCGGGAGATCAACAGTAATATGCAGATCCATCATTACAGAAAAGTGATCAGTGAAAGAAACATCACATAAATCACATAAATTCACTGAAATATCACGAGTAAGAACGAGATCAAGGGTGTGACCGAGAGAGTGAGTTGCCGTATTAATATGCTGTATAAAATCAAATGAGTCCAATAGTGATAAAAAGTCTTTGACCAAAGGTTTCGATTGACAACAAACGTGAATGTTGAAATCACGGACAATAAATACTTTGTCATGGGAGAGGGTGATATCAGCCAGGAGATCAGAGAATTCAGAAATGAAAGTATCATTAATTACAGGAGGTCTATAAACCACGGCAAACAGCAGAGAAGGGGAGCTGCACACTTCGAAAAGTTGAAGTTCAAAGCTGCTAAACGGAGCCCTTGTAAGGCTGCAACACAAGAACATACTTTTAAAAACAGCGGCAATGCCCCCCCACGACAAGTCAAACGAGGAGAGTTTAAAAATGAATAACCTGAAGGAACCAAGTCAGTGAAACATGAAGAGTCACCGTTTAAAATCCAAGTCTCGGTGATGAAGAAGAAATCCAGATTATTTGAGGTAATGAAGTCTTGCAGAATAAAAGTTTTATTAGACGCTGATCTCACGTTCAGGAGAGCGGCCTTGACAGAAGTAGAAGAGCTCGCTGCAGGATGAGCACGGGTGAGCGTGCGGAGATTACCAGCGTTTACTGCCCGATTGCACACCGAGGAAGAGTGATGCTGTCTTAAAATGGAGAAATGAAATCCGGTGTCCAGCGCCCGTGAACCAGTGATGGAGTCCTGGGCAGGAGAAGATGGGTCATAGACGACTCGCAGGCATCGGGAAACAAAGCTCTGGGACTTGTTTAACAGCAATTCCAGCTCTTTTCCCACGACGGCGGCGGGTGCGTTTGCGTCTCCAAAGGGCATTCAACTGACTGATACAGGTGAACACCGGCGTCCAGGTGAAGAAGTCAGGAGATGAATAAAACAAAGGTGGAGGTTCACAAAAAATCCAATCAGAAGATGAAAATTGAGAGGAAAGTAGGCCAGAAAATATGTTTAGTAAAGACTCCCGATCATAGGACAGTGACCGTTGGCATGAACTAAAACATAAAAACAAAGTTAAAACATAGGGTAGAGAGACGAGCAGACGGCCAGCCACACCAGTCGGCGCCATCTTCAATTGTTTGACAGACATTTATGCACATGAAATAGTGGGCCACTGACACTTGAATGGCACCAGGGGAAAACTGTGCCCAGTGTCATAGCTGAAAGAAGAGCCCACTTTTACTTGAAAATGACCCATGGGTACCATCCATCTCTAAGGACACAAAACATTGGCATGTGTTCAGAATATGCATGAAACATGTGCCAGGGTGTACAGTGGCACACAGAAATGAGACAATCAGTGAGGACACACAGAGTTTGGCTTTTACCTGACCTACAAAGTCTGTCCAGCCAGAGGGACACAACACCGTCAAATGTGTCAAGATGCTGCGCATGAAATAGTCAGCCACTGACACCTGACGGGCAGTCGGGGGCAACTCTGCCCACATTAAAGAAAAAGGTTGGAGAGAACGTGCCCACATTAATGTGCAAATGATCCACAGGCACCATCTGGCCAGAGGGACACAAAATATTCAAATGTGTCTAGGGCACTATACATAAAACACTAGGCCGCTGACACTTTACAGTCACCAGGGTCAACTGTGTCATGTAGAAAGGAGGGAAGAGGAGAGGGCACTGCCAGTTTTGTTTGAAAATAACCCATGAGGAGGACCTTCCCACCAAAAGATCACAAAACTTTCTAATGTGTCCAGACGCTATAAATGAAACAGTTGGCCACTGACAACTGACAGGCACCTGGGGATGACTGTGCCCAGTGGCATGCAGGAAGGAGGAGAAAATGTGCCCATTTTTGCTTGAAAATGATCCATGGGTTCTGTCTGGTCAGAGGGCCACAGTATTTTCAAGTGTGGTCTGCACCAGGGTCAACTCTGCCCGTTGGCACATGATAAAAGAAAAATTGTTGAGGGCACAATCACTTTGGCTTGAAAACGACCCATTGGGCCTGTCCAGCCAGAGGGATGCAAAACATTCAAATGTATCCAGATGCTGTACTCTGTGGCCAGTGCCACTCAGTAAAAAGAAACTTGGTGAGAACACAGCCACTTTGCCTTGAAAATAACCCATTGTGTGTGTCCAACCAGAGGGCCGTCAAACATTCAAATACTAGACGCTTAACGGGCACTGGGGGCATCTGTGAAAGAGACTTGGTGAGGACACGCCCACTTTGGCTTGAAAATGAACCCACACTGACCGTCCAGCACAAATGACACAAAACATTTCAAAGTTTGCCAAGCAGGGATACCACAGAGAAAAGGTTGAGGACCGGCTTTTAGGCCAGAAATGTGTCAATCAGATGACTTGACGTGGACAAACCACAACTAGCAGGACCCTCAGACCCTCATATGATGAGTAGCCTCTCACTGTGTAATCCGAGAGCTTCCCCATATTCACCTTAGTGGGCACAAAGTGCTGTTTGGGGGCAGCAGGCTTCACACTTCAGACCAAAGGCTCACAGGTGGGAGATGTTTCATGTGGGCAAATGCCATATTTGAGTGGGCTGTGTGTCAAGTGCCAACGAGTGGTTCAGTTGCTCACCCCGGACTGGCAGTTCCATCTCACTGGTACCTTATGCTGTACATGTTGAGACAAGCTGGCAGCATGCCAGTTCATTTGCCCGTTTCTTCCTGACTTTTAGATGCCCTCCAGGGGTCAGTTTTCTCTCTTATTCAAGTTGCCGATGCCCCAGCTGGCACTGCATGATGTGTATTTCTGGAAGTAGTGGAAGAGGCCTGAACTTTACGCTGCAGAATGGTCAGCAGTTGCTCAGCTCATTTTGTAGTTGGGTTTGAACCCGTCAGCCCCCACCCTTCCTCCATCAGATGTCAAAAGCCGGAGGGCATTGTCCTGTGTGTCTAACGTGTCCACCAACCAGTTGTGTTTAAAGCACTTTGACCCAACTCGCTGACCCCTTCTTCTTCTTCTTTGTCTCTTCAGGATTGACCACTACCAGCAGAGGCTCCAGGCTTTGTTCTTCAAGAAGAAGTTCACAGAGCGGCTAGCGGAGACGAAGCCCAAGGTCGAAGGTACTGTAGACCCCTCATTTCTTTATGCACAGGGCACGTGTCACATTTCCTGGCTGGCAAAGGGTGAGCACATCAGCTGGGTTTGTACTTCAGGTGAGCCTCTCCTAGACCCAGAGTAGGTAAAGAAACCTGCTGGGATGGCATGCTGTATTTCTTTAGTGTGTGCCCTGGACGTGATTGGTCTGTTGGCACTGAAGCGAGATTGAGGTCATGGGGAACTGGCACACAGGTTCTCACATGGATCTTTAACGCGAAATCAGGGCTCAGATGACCTGGAGCCATCTAGAAGAGTTCAGCTAGCACAGCCTCTGGACATTGAGAGTCCACCAGGGCGGATTTAAATGCTGCACCATTCCAGTTGCCCATTGACCTTAATATTAGGAGGTCATTGGGGGCAAAGTCTTGACTGGCATGCAGAGATTAGAAGGTGAGTGGGAAAAGCCTAAGGCGCTGGACTTTGGGAATGGGCAAATGGGCCAGCCGTGCCCTCTGATAGCAAGACTCCAGTACCTGTTATAGGCCAGGAGCCGACGGAGATGCCCTTCAGAGAAGTTCAAAGACAACTCCATGTTAGTGACCAATGGCGTTCAGAGTCTGGACTGGCAGAGGGATGTGAGTGGGCAAGTGCTTGTGTTTGGGCAGTGGGCACTCCACCTGACAAGCCAGTGGTTTTGTTTCTGTGTTATCTGATCATTTATGTTGTCCCTTTGATCATCCCTCCCTTGCCCCTTTGACCGTGACCCACTCTTCTGGGTTAAAAGAGCAGCTGGGTGTCCCAGATTGCCACCTACTGGATGTGATGAGCTGGTGCACATCTGTGTAAAACAAAAGGGTGGCATGCACTGACGCGCCCCCTGGTGATAGGAATTAACAATCTGGTGTCAAAGATGCACAGAAATGTGAAGATTAGCACAGCGTCTCTTGAGAGTACACCAGAAAATGGACAAATGTATGCAAATACCAGCCCAGCATGCTTGGGGGCAACAACTGCGGGTCATCTGGAATACCACAGACCAAGATCAAGATGGCTTTGGCTGCTCCTGAGTGCAGGATGCACAGTCCCAGATCAGGTGACCACTCACTTGGAGTTTCATGGAAGTCAGTCAGTGAGATATGGATGTTCAGAATGCTCCTCACTGCTGGTAGTCCTGTTTAGAGCAGACTGGTCTTTTGACTGACCATTCAGCTGGTGCGTTATTCTCAACCTCGCCTCCAGGTGGCACAGTGGGTGGTGCTGAGGGGAGTCCCCCAGATGTGTGGCCACCAAATGATACGGAGGTCCGTCATGACATGGAGGTTACAGCACTTGCTCCCTGTCCTTGAGTTGAGGCTGAGGGACCATCTTCACCCTACACTGCACCATTTGTCACCCACATCCACCTCTCAGGTGCTGAGCATGTGAGAGTAACACCATTCTATCTGTACAAGATGACAAATATGATGAAGTCAGCCCAAACGAGCACTGACCTGACATGTCCAAGGGGTGTCAAGGCCACCAAGGGGTGTCTTCCTGCTAGGTTCACTAAGAGTGTGTAATGGTGGTAACAATGGGAGAGCTAGCGCAGATACCCAACACCCTGATGTTGTCCTTTTCCTTCTACCCTCACCAGGCCCTGCTGTCACACTGCTTGCTCACATATCTCACCTTACTGAGTCTTGGAAACGGAAGCCATTTATTACATCTTAGCGTTACCTCCAGTCAGACCAGTAAGTGCAAAGTACGACTGCCACCTGGAGGCTTGATCTAGCATGACACTCCAGCTGTATGATTTTAAAAGACGCTCAGCCTTAACATCTACACCTGTTGGCCTGGCAAAGCATTGCACACCAGTTTTATGATTTAACAAGTGGTTAGACAGAAGAGAAGACCAGTTTGTGCCAAACAGAACTACCAGCTCCTGGCATAGCTTAGCATTGCATCTCAGATGAATGATTTAAGGTTTGAGGTGAAAAGTTCTGTTCATACTGCCCAAGACTGCCACCTGGTGTCCTGACCTAGCATTACAGCCCAGCAGTATGATTTACGAAGTTAGTGTGAAGGCTAGTGAGTGTAAAACTAGGTGGTGGCCTGCGTTCACGTGGCATAGCATTAACATCCCAGCCATGATTTAAAATCTCAATCACCCAGAAGGAAAATTAATATCAAACGTGACTGTCACCTGGTGGCGTGCCCTAGCACTACACCCCAGCTGTACAATATCACAAGTCGAGTCACTCGGAAAGCCACTGCATGCTCTCCAGGACAGCCACCTGTTGGCCTGACTTTAGCATTACACACTAGCTGTATGATTTCCATCCATCCATTATCCATCCCGCTATATCCTAACACAAGGTCACGGGGGTCTGCTGGAGCCAATCCCAGCCAGCACAGGGCGCAAGGCAGGAAACAAACCCCGGGCAGGGTGCCAGCCCACCGCAGGGCTGTATGATTTAAGAACTCAAAAGCCCAGCGCTTGCTAAGCAGGACTGCCACCTGGTGTCTTGGTCTAGCTTTACTCTCCAGCTCTATGATTTCAGAACTTGGACTGCCAGAAAGTGCCAAGCAGGTCTGTCCTATGGTGGCCTGGCCTAGCATTGTATGACCTGTGAAGGCATTTAGGCAGAAGGCCAATGTGCGCCAAACAGGACTGCCACCTGGTGGCCTTGCCTAGCATGATGTGATTTAAGAGACCATTCAGTCAGCACAGCCTGTTGTGCCACCTGTCCAGCCCACTTTCATTAACCTTTATAGGTGCAGCCTGCTTAAAACATCCTTCCAGAGGTCTATGTCCATACTGTGATGGTTCTTACACACTTCGGGCCAGATGTTTAAGGGGGCAGGTCATCTTTTAGCCGGTGTCCTCTTGTTGGATCATCCATCTAAAATACTTGGCAGTAATGGACAAGAATTCTGCTGCTGTGTAAGGAAGAGGGCAATGCCAATACTGTGGTGATCCTCATGGCTGCTGTGATGATGACCGTCACCCAGGCCTTGACATTATTAGCCAGTCAGAGTGGAGGTTGTTGCAGGCGAGAAGACGAGAAGTGCCTCAGTACAAGTTTAGTACATTTGACGTGCCCAGCAGGCGTGACGCTGGCTGTTCTTGTTCACAAATCCTAACGCCTCTCCTCTCCTCTCACCGCAGCCATCCTGAGTGCCTCCCGTGAAGTTTGTCGCAGCAAGCGGCTCAAGCAGATTTTGGAGGTGGTGCTCGCCTTCGGCAACTTCATGAATAAGGGGCAGAGGGGCAACGCCTTTGGCTTCAAGGTTTCCAGCCTCAACAAAATTGCAGACACCAAATCCAGTATTGACAGGTATGGGCAACACCTGGCATGCGGCACTCGGAGGTGCCACCTCGATCTTTGTGTTGAGGCTGTCTTATCAGACGCAGTTTTATGTCTCCTAGAAATTCACTTAAACTGGTGAAAATGCCATTTCCTATTCTGAATCACTTTGGATTGATTTTGCATGAAAAGGGGGGAGCAATCAAATTGGCACGAAAATTGTATTTCACAGGCTTAGGGTTGACGGCAGCAGAATTGGCAGCCAGACTGCTGATTTGTACCCGGCCAACTTTGACTTTCATGTTTTGTTGCTTTGGCAGATGTTTCAGAACTAAAGTGTTCTGGGATGTCAGCACTAACCCGTGTGATGGGGTCTCAACACGAGCCCTTGTGACTTAACACCTTAGCCACTAGAGGGCTGCACTGTATTTTACTTGATTACTTAACCCCCGGCCAAAGGAGGGTGCAGGTGCCTATCCGAGGTAGCACTGAGTTCAAGGCAGGAGTCAAGCCTAGAATGGGCACCAGTGTCCAGCCAGTTTAGAATCGCCAGTTAAGCTAAAGCACAGGCTGGCACTGTGAGGGTATGCAGCTTCCACATGGCTGTGAGCAATAAAGCAGCAGCTAATCACTGTGCCATTTGTAAAACATCTCTTCATGTGCCTACGTTTGCCATATCAAGGCTGTGTTAAAATGGAGCCATCCCCGACATGGACTTATTTGGCCGACTCTGCCACATTTATGATACATTTCTTTTTGGTTTTCCAGTTGGAGCCCAGGCAGGTGAAGTGACTGGCACCGGGTCACACAGTGGTGTCAGCAGGATTTGAGGGTTTGAAGTCCACTACACCACACTGCTTGGCTGGCATGCAGGTCCATTGCAGGGTACACATATACACTCATGCCAGTTCAATCGAGGGTCTGCTCAATGAGCTTGAGCTTTGTAACATGAGACAAACACAAAGCACACGTCGGCATGCCAGGAACATGCTGGGATTCCACTCAAATTTAGGTCTCTAGAACTGGGGTGCCACTAGGGATGTGCCCAGTGGCCCACAGTGTGCCCTTCTTCTTCTTTTGTAGGAATATCACCATGTTGCACTATTTGATCATGATCTTCGAGAAAAGCTACCCAGACATCCTCAACATTCAGCAAGACCTCCAGAGCTTGCCAGAGGCGGCCAAAGTCAAGTAAGTGTGCCATGAAGTCGTGCCACTCCTGCTCCTCTTCTTCATACTGGACGCCAGTCTGGGGCTCGTCACCCATTAGCTTGCACTCATTTTCTATTCAAGGCAGCCTTGTGTGACGCAGACATCAAAGATGCTCTTTATATTGTGAATTTTTAAGAACAGATTTTCTTGTTGTTTTTTCTTTAAGCACCTTGGGCAGTGTTTGCTGTGCAAGGCGCCATATTGGAATGACTGCTGTCCATCCGCGTCAGGTGCCCGATTGTCTCTGATTTAAGCCACAGTTGTTGTTTTCTGTGTTAAGCGCCTTGGGCAGTGTTTGCCATCAAAGGCACTACAAGAGGCAGTTGAGAGGCTGAAACCACCAAGGGGGTGCACTGAGATCCCACTGCCAGCTTGCCATCTGCCATTAGGTGCCCAGGTGTCCAACTGTTGGAAGCCCTGATTTGTGGGACAGAAGTGGCCACACCCCTTCTAACTTTAGACCACGCCCATCATCATGATGACTTAGGCTGTGCTTTTGGGCGTTCCAGTGTTTTCTGTTGGCCTCTGCTGCTTCCCAGTTGATGCCAGTGGTCGAGCGCCAAGTCTTGAGAGGTCCTCATCTTTTTCCTTGTCCACCACGTGCAATCCAAAGCATTGCCATTTTAGGAAGGGTGTGTTCATACGTGTGCAAGATACGACCAACGAGCCTCATTCTGTGCTCCATCACATCTTCTTCAGTTGGCATGAGCGTCTTCATCGTAGGATGGTTGATGAGGTCTTTTATACTTTGTGAAGTGCTGTGTGATGAAGATGTGCAAGGCGCCATACTAAAGTAAGTTTGAAGAACCAAGTGACTGCCTTGTGTCGTTTTCCTGGTTTTTGGGTCGAGCGCCCTGGGACAGTGTTTGCCTTGGAAGGCGCTGTGTGACGTGGATGGCTGATACTGAAGGTGCTTAGCAGGCTGTGCCCAAAGCCACCAAGAGGCAGACAGAGGATCCCATTGCCATATCCTCCATGTGCCCCATCTTATCCACAGCCATCAGGTGCCCAGGTTTCCCTGAGTGGTTAGACGTCCCACTGTTGGAAGCCCTCAATCGGAAGCGTGTCCTGCAGTATTGGGAGTGACCCCAGCCATCACCATGGCGTCCTGGGCTTCATCATAGGTTTATTGAGGTCTTTTTTTACTTTATTAAGTGCTACGTGATGAAGATGTGCAAGGCGCTATACGAATCAAAGTTTGAAGAACCAGCTGACTGCCTTGTGTGTGCCGTGTAAGGCACTGTTTAAACTGGAATGACTGATTCCCCAGACCCCCTGAGCCGCTATAGGTGTTTCTTTCTTTTTTTTTGATTAACCCACTTTGTACTGTGCAGCTCATGAGTGCCCCCTGCAGTCCGCAGTGGCCACCTCCCAGACTAAGCAGCTTCAGTCCCAGCGTTTCAGTATGTGAAGATGTTAGCTCTCAGTTGACACGGATGTTTGTTTCATCCTTGGCCGCTGCATGTGTAGTCGCGGTCCGTCTTGGTGCATTGCATTGTGGGATACTTAGAAATAGCGAGCCTGATGTAATTACAAGACTAGACTTGAATCTGCAGCCGACAGTAACGGGTTAAGTGAGACCTGTTGTGGGTCACGTGGAGTCCTAGAAAGTTCTAGAAGTGAACTGCAGAACTATGGGGGCCACCAGCTAGTGAGGGGCTGCTTCCTGTCTCCAAGGTGGCGGGCATTGATAATAAAGAACTGAACTGTGATCCAGAGGGTCATACTCCATCTGCCACCAATAAGACCCCTCTAATACTCGCCCTGTCTGAACTGTGGACTTCTGGGTACTTTCAAGCCACCCCACCCTGCTTTCCCAAATGTGTTTGTTCTGTTGGCCAGCAGGACATGCAGATACCTGAACAGGTGTGTTTTACCTCAGTTAAAGTGACCGCCCCAGAGCGGCGTGCCCCCGTGTCTTGCTTCAGGACAGTTGAGGTTTAATG
>JANRMT010027041.1:5397872-5454035 GCA_026402145.1 Polypterus bichir lapradei | reverse complement strand
ACCCTCTGGCTAAAAAGTCTGGAGGTCATGTGACTATGCATGTTATGGAGCACCAATACTTTCTGTTGTTTCCTCAGTTTGGCCGAGCTGGAGAAGGAAGTCCTCAGTATTAAGAGTGGACTGAAAGCCCTGGAGACGGTAAGCTGGTCATTTTAAGAATTTTTTGAGACTCAAAATGATTTTTTTTTTTTTGGTTCTTTCATTCCTGGGTCTGGGCACAGATGGTTTGTGCCATCCTCACAGCTCCAGTGACCTGGGTTCAAATACCAACCAGGTGACTGTCTGTCCTGTCCAAATGAAGATTACGCCAGGCAGGTAAGGAACTGACAAATAAAAAGGAAACACCCTGGGGCAGGGGCGGCCAACAAGAATCCCCGAAGCCTACGAGAAGACCCGTAATCCTGGGCCACCTTAAATGTGTCAATCAGCAAGCCCCCCATTGATTGAGCTCAAGCCAAGGCCCCTTATCTGCGTGTGAGATCTGGAGTTAATAATACAGAATACCGTTACTTGGAATTCATGCATTCATTTCATGTGCGCGCCGTGTCTACAAAGATCTGGGGAAGTGTAGGGTGAAAGGAAATGCTGAAGACGCACCTAAAGCAGAAACTGCTACTAATGACGTGAAGCGTGTGATGTGTGAAGACTGAAGTCCAAATATCAAATAAAGACGTGCGCTTTAATTCAAGAATATCCATCCATCCATCCGTTATCCTTAACCACAGGGTCACGGGGGTCTGCTGGGCAGGGCACACCCACACACCAAGCACACATTAGGGACAATTTAGGATCGCCAGTCCACCTCACCTGCATGTCTTCGGACTGTGGGAGGAAACCCACGCAGACACGGGGAGAACATGCAGACTCGACACAGGCAGGGAAGACCCGGGAAGTGAACCCAGACGGGTCTCCTAACTGCGAGGCAGCAGCGCCACCCACTGTGCCACCGTGCTGCCATTCAAGAATATAACCAAAGAAAATAAAAAAAGCATTTGATTTCCATGTGGCCGTCAATGAGTTATAAACTCGGATGTCAAACAGGGCGTCCATACATATTCTTAGATGGTGCAGAGGTAAGAACTGCTGCCTTATAACCCAAAGGTCCCGGGTTCATTTTGAGTAGTGAGCTGCTATTATTATTATTTCTACAATGTAATAAAACTTGATTTGATTTGATTTGAGTCGGTAACACCCGCTGTAAACTTTGGCTACTTGTTTATTTTTATTATTCAGTTTTATTCACTTGGCACAACGAACTCGCCTGTCCACCTTCTCCATTCTTTTCACAAGAGCGGCGCTGTGGCGGATGCCTGCTCAGAACTATTTGTTGTGCCGGCAGTCAAAGATCGGATGTCCCATATGTGGGCCGCGAGCTTAACGCCGTCCCACAAGTCCATCTGCAGACCCCAACAGAGCGGGTGCGCCGTCTGTAGCTGTGGCTGTTAGTTTTGAGAGGTGCAGTCATGAGTTTCTCTTTCAGGTCAGCGCCAGGGGACTCTTGTGGCACAAAGCGTACAAATGCTGCCATCCATGGCTTACGTTGAACGTCCAAAGCAACGCTAAAATACGGGCAGTTCTCGATATCGGTATGTCACTGCGTTTCAGTTAAGTGGCTGATGTCCGATATTCACGTTTCAGCGATGTGCCGTGACAGCTGCAGGTCTGACACAGAGAGAGACCTTCACGTTGTCATTTTCAGGAGACACAATACCAACATTATCTTTGTCTTCACAAATTCCCCTTCACCGTATGGCGTTTCCCAGCACGAGCTGTGCCACTTGACTTGGTGCCAACGTAACGGCCTCTTGAGTGCTTTGTAAATTTTCGAAATACCCGAGTCTGCTTCTCCGAGTGACGTTTCAACATGTCTGCGGTGTGCGTGCGAACTTCAGGGCCTCCTGTGCCGTGTTAGCGTGGAAGTGAGGTGACGTGGCCCTCCAGGTTTGAAGTTTTAAAATGTGAACGTGAAGCCTGGCATACCAGACAGAAATGAGGCTTTCCACAAAGAGATACAATTCCTGGTAAGAGTGCCGTGTGCTCCTCTTCGTATTTGCACTTAACTTGCCATGCTGATTCAGTCAAGCTAGCTTGGCATACGTGTGAGTGTTCACGTGGCTTTTCTATCAGTCTGTTGACGGCAAAATAATTTTATATTTGCAAATATTGGCAACTTTATTGGAAATATTGCTAGATATTGAAATACATTTAGACTTATGGCTCCTGCTCCATCCAAAAGCCTTCCGCTCCCATGCTCTCCTGATGACCGAGAACAAAATGATAAGACAGCAGTGGGCCGCCTACAGCTCACGAGCCACAGGTTTGCCCTGACTTCTCTGCCCCTTGGCATGGGTATGATTCAGCAGAGTGAGCCCATATTTTCCAGGGGATATCCTGACTTTTGGTATCTGTAAGATGTTTATCCTGTATAGATACTCCAGTGGCCAAATGTTCAAGCTGGTACAACTGTGCCAACCTAAAGCATGATGGGATACTGCACTGAGCACAATAGAAGTTGTACCCCTCAGATATTTTCTTTATTTTTAGTGACCTGTACAGAGTGGCACAGTAATTAGCAGTATTGCCACACAGCTTCAGGGTTCAAGTCCACGTTTTCTCCGTGTGACATTCCGGCTTGTCCTTCTTAATCCCAAAAATGTTGGTTGATCTTGTACGGGCGTGCTGGGGGGTGTAATGTCACAGGCTGGCACACCGCGTCCTGCCTTGTGCCCAACACTGATACAATTCAGAGTTTAATCTTTTATCATTTTATTTTATTTTTATTTGTCTGTTTTTCTTGACTGTTCAAAGTTGCCACTTGTTGTCCATCTGGCTGCTTCAGGTAATTTTGGACAAGGCCCTGTGGGGCAATGTTTACTTTCAGGGAGTCGATGCCCACCTGCTGACCTCTTTTTGTATCTTCTCCATCCCAGGAGCTGGAGTACCAGCAGCAGAGCCGAGTCCGTGACCGAGGGGACAAGTTTGTGCCGGTGGTCAGCGACTTCATCACGGTGGCCAGTTTCAGTTTCTCAGAGCTGGAGGACCAGTTGAATGAAGCCAAAGACAAGGTAGTGTGACGAGACCCCAAAAGGTGGTGGGGGAGGACCCCTAAAGTTGGGGAGTCTGCTGACCCTGCTGGGCTGCCATACAGTGACAGGGTGATACTCTCGGGACAAAGGGGTCAGCCAAACAATGTCAAGGTTAAGATACTGCATAGCGCATTAAGATGTGATCCCAGAATGCAATGGGGCTTCAAACGCTGATGAGCAGCAGCAGAGAGTGTGGCACAGTGTTGGACCAGGAGCTCTGCCAAGGGCAGCATAATGCATGGAGATGTCGAGTGATGTGACCAAAGTAGAGCAGGGGCACAGGGCAGGTTCTGAAAGTGAGACGCGAGTTCATGCTGGGACACTTCAGGAGAGGGGTGGACAGAAGGGACAAGCCAATAGAGACGTTGAGCCCACCGCACCTTTTTTTCCAAGTCCCACACACTTGCCTTTCCCTTGTCATTGGTGTTTGCCCCCCACACATCCTGGACACCCTCATGACCCACCGACATGACTTGATGACAGTGAATTTTATTGGTCAGTGGTGCCCAGTTGTTTCTGCTACAGGACTGGGGGACCCGGCAGTGGGTACCTGATGTGCCTTTTATGTCTGTTTAATGGTGCGTTTTGCACTTTTCTAGTATAGCGCCTTTTACATCTCACCATATATCTGTCTATTAGTACTTGTGGTAGCCCCCGTATTGTGAAATTCTTACTTCAGGTCCAAACGTCGGCGCACTCTGCCACCAGGATCTTCTGTATAATAACCTAAAGCCCCCTAACAGGGCGCCATTCAGCCCGTTCACTGACATCAACTCCCGCTCTCCGCCACACTTTCCATGTGTCTGTATTTTTTTTTTTCTTTCTTTTTTTATGAAATCTGCTCTTAACACAAAGAGTTTATTTTAAAGTCACCGTCTCGATCCACTGGACTAATTCCCACTTCACTCAGGTCTCCTCTTCATCTTTTAATCTTTCCTCATCACTCACCCCCTGTAGCCCCCCTGTAATCAGCCGAGTCGCTCTTCTCTGGACCTTCTCTTGTGCTGCTATGTCTTTATGGAGACCCAAACTGCCCCCAGGACTCCAGACGAGGCCTCACCAGTGAGTTATGAGTTAGCCTGAGCAGACCCTCCTGTGACTTGTACTGCACATCTCAAGGCGCTATATAACCTGACACTCTGTTAGCCTTCCTAATGCCTTCTGAACTCTGGACGTCGATAGCTTAGAGTCGCTCTCGTAAAGTAAACTTTCAATTTTCAGAGCTCACATTTTTACTTCTTACAGGTAATTCTTTGCATTTACTGACATTCAATCTCATCGTCCTCAGATCTGCCAAAGCCTGTCTGCTGTCCAAGTCCCTCTGTGATGATTTAACAGGTTCTCAGTTATCTGCCAGTCCACCTATCTTGGTACCATCAGACCAGCAGCCCCAGCACTGATCCCTGCTGCACCCACCACTTTTAATGACCCCTAATTCTGACACAGCTCCCCTCACCATCCCTCTCTGCTTCCAGTCTTTGTGCCCATTTTGTACCCATCTACACACCATGCCCTGAACTCCCCCTTCTTTTACTTTGATGCTTTCTGAAAGTCAGCGTGAAGCCTGCATGTTCTCCCAGTGTCCCATATCACCTGTGCATTGTGTTGGTTGGCAAGCATGAATTGGCCCAGCGCTACACTGTCACCCCCATCCGTGCAGGTGTTATTTCTCACAGTGTGCCCAGTGACCCAGAACTGGGTTAAGCAGATTCCTGAAATGGCACACTGGTTAGTGCAGCATCCTGTGTAGCACACATTTGTATGTCGTATTGACTGGAAAGCCTAAATTGGCCCTGCACGACACTGGCGCCCCCTACAGGTTAGTGTAAAGTGGCATGTCCCGCCATGCTGGTATATCCTCTGTCCTCAGTGACCCCACATGGATTGCACAGACCCCTAAAGCAGCCGGTCAGAAGGCAACAACCTCGAGTTTTCACTTTAAATGTGCACCTGAAGACGAGGAGTGACTTCAGGGTTAAAAGCCCGCACACCCAAATCTCTCTGTGGTGGCCAAAACCCGGCAGTCACCATGCCTCAGCTCTCATTTGGAAACTCGGCCAGCAGAAGAGAAGAGAAGTCCTTTGTGCGGCCCGCCGGCCTCCTGCTAATGACTAAAACATCCCAGGGAAGCCCGGCCGTTTATTTTCCTTTGTCGCCAGGCTGATTCCCTTTGAACTGCGGCCGAGTCCTGGCCGGGCTGTTGGTTTGCGGAGCGTGACGCCGAGCTCTGCCTCGGTTCCCATTGCCTTCTCCTTTCTTCCTTTCTTCTGTTGTGGACCTGCTCTCATGGTGACAGCTGGTAGGACTCCGTGGAGGCGAGCGAGAAGACGAAGAAATGGCAGAGTGTCGGCAGATGTCAGCCATCGAGCGCCTTTCACGTCAGACACACTGCAAGGCGCTTTACAAGGCTGGCAGGAAAAGAACGCGTTGTGTCAGCACCCGTCAGTTCTGTTGGGCCTTTTATCGAGAGCTCTGTGTGAGGCGCTTTACAGCGTAAATGGGAATGAACTTCTGTCAGCCAGTGTTTATCTTGTATAGCGCCTTTCACAGCAAGCACTATGAAAGGAAAGGCAACACTGCTGTATGAAGGCAATCTGTTTTCATTCTTTCACAGTAAAGCCAGCAAGAATTTAACCCCATGGGTCGGCATGCGTCTTATAGAGCGCCTTTCATAGCAATGAAATCCCACAAGGAACCAAACAGTCACTCAGCCGTCATTCTACAGTTTATAGCTCCTTACAACGCAAGTAGCATCAAGAGGGCAGTGCAGTGCAATGGCGCCTGCGTCCTCTCGTCTTGTACTGCGGCTCAGTGTTTATCTTGTATAGCGCCTTTCACAGCAAACACTATGAAAGGATCCGTTTTCATTCAATATAGCGCCTTTCACAGTAAAGCCAGCAACAATATAACAGCAGGGGTCAGCATTTAGAGCGCCTTTCATAGCAATGAAGTGCCACAAGAATACATTACAGTCAGTCAGTGCCTTTCACAGCAAAGGGCACATTACAAAGCAAGCAAGAGTCCAGTACAATGGCTCCTGTTCTCTCTTGTACTGTGCTGTGGGTCAGTGTTTATCTTGTATAGCGCCTTTCACAGTGTACACCATCACAGGACAAGAATACATCGTTGGTCAGCATGCGTCTTATAGAGCGCCTTTCATAGCAATGAAATCCCACAAGAAAGCACTGCAGTCACTCGGCCGTCATTCTACAGTTTATAGCTCCTTACAACGCAAATGCCATCAGAGGGCGAGAGGGCAGTGCAGTGGCTCCTGTGTCCTCTCGTCTCGTTGATCTGCAGTGTTGAAAGGCACTTCACAGTGTAAACAAGACTAAGGTACGGTCGCTGCTTACCCTCTACAGCACCTTTAACATGGCGTTCTGTGAAAGGACAGCTGAGTGGAATGCGTTTCAGTTGATCCCTCCTATATAGCGTCTTTCATTGCAAACACGGGTGCTTTATAAAGCAAAGAGGGGTGCAGCACTTCGGGTCGGTTTTAATCTTGTCTAACACCTTTCACTATGCAGGAGCAAAGAGCAAAATGCAATCATTCCCTGCCTTGTGTAGCGCCTTTCCTAGCCAGCACCAAGAAAGAAAGCCCGACAATTATACGTTACAGTCAATCAGTCTAATATAGTGCCTGTCACCGCAAAGAAAACCTGCAGATTGCTTTGTAAACCAAGCCAAGATTATAGTATAACAGCACAGGGCAAGAGCGCCTTTCATAGTGACCACCGTGAACTGTGCCCATACTGTATGTCATTTAAGGGTTTCAAGGAGGTCTCATCCAGTTTCTGTCCTCATTTAGAGCTTTGCCCTGGTGATGCCAATGCCACTCTGGTCTTTCAGTTTAGCTCTTTGTCTGCAGGTCCGTCTTTTAAGGTGTTTCAGCTGTACCTGACGCCCCGCCCCACCTTCTCATGTCACATAAGTTACTGATGTGGATGCCACTTTGCTGCCAATTGACTCCATCAGTTCCACAACACTCTCTGTCTGTGTATGTCGTAAGGTTTTAGTTAAGCCCCGGCCCTTCTGTTCCGCCATTTTAAATGCAGTGTCTTCTTTAAGTTTTTTTGTGCCCACCTCTGCTTGGCCTCCTCTAACTAACTCTGACGCCAGTGGGTTTTGTCAGTTGATCTCTGTGGCACCCCTTCTTTGTAGTCCCCTTTTTATTTTAGCTGACTCAGCTCTTCCCATCATGCTGATACTGACACTGGCATGCCACCAGTCAACTGTCAGTACCATTTTCCTCAGAGACCCTTTGTTTATCTACGTGGATCTGTCATTTAAATTTTGACCTGACGCCCCACCTCTTTCTTCAAATATTAAACTCTTTTGTATTTAACCCCCTTGACATGACATTTTGTTGCCAGGTAACTCTGATGAACATCAAGTCCCATGACACCCCTGTGTATGTCAATCGTAATTCAGTTTAGCTCCTCCCCTTTTCTCTCTGATTTTTATAACTCCTTTGCTGCTTTTAATTCTTTCATGCCTGACCCTGCTGATGCTCTGTCACTTTGGCTCTCTTCTTATGGTCTGCCAGTCCTAATGTGTCAATTGTGGCTGAAGCCCCCCCACACCCCTTTCTCTAGTCAGAACTCGCCACAGGCGTCACACTTCATTCGCTAATACAGTTGCCACTCTGCTGTCAATCACCTCTAATGAACATTTTTAAGGTGTCAGTTAAGCCCCACCCCTTTTCACTCCCCATTTTAGGAATGGTTTCCTATTTTTAATTCTTCCATTCCTGACCCTACTGATTCTGATGCCACTTCAGCTCTATTGGCACCCTCTGCCTTTAGCCCACTTTTTTTTTTAATAATATATATAGCTTATTCTACTGTGCCCACCATGCTGATTCTTTTACTGATTCATGTTGATCTGTCAGCGACCCTGTCTGAAATGTGCCCGAAGCCCTGCCCCTTTACCTTTGTCACTTTAGTGCTGTGTTTCATACGTTTAACTCTTTCATAACTGGCACCACTTGTCATAATTTGCAGATGCCACTTTGTTCCCAATTGAAGCTGCACGATGCCCTCTGTCTATAGAGTCCTCCCCAATGAACATCTTTTAGAACCTGTAAACCATAAGGTGTTACTAATACTGTTGCCACTCTGCTGTCAGTCAACTGTGATGGTCGTTTTTAAGGTGCCATTTAAGCCCCACCCAAGTTCCTTTCCTGTTTTTTTACTCTTTCATACTTTCCTTTCAGGCTGTGCCAGTCCTAGTGTCTAATTGTGGCTGAAGCGCCCACCCTTTATCAAGTCACGACGTACCTCACTTGTCATACCTTAGTAATACAGCTGCCACTCTGCTGTCAGTCAACTCTGATGGACATTTGTCAGGTGTCAGTTAAGCCACGCCCCTTTCGCTCACCTTTTTTGAACTCCTTTCCTGTTTGTAATTCTGTCCCTTCAGCTCTGTGGCGCCCCCTGTCTGTAGCTCTGTCCTTATGGATGTCTTTCAGGCTCTGCCAGTCCTAGTCTTGCCAATTGTCACTGAAGCCCGGTCCCCATCACGCCCTTCATATCTTGAATTCTTTTATAACTGACTCCCCTCGTCCTAACTTACTGATACAGACGTCCCGCTGCTGCCAGTCTGCTCTGGCAGACATTTGTGAGGTACCAGTTAAGCCCTGCCCCTTTTCACTCACCATTGTTTTTAATCTTTCATTGTCAAACATACTGATTCTGACGCCACTGTGTTCCGCCTTTTCAGCCCTCTTTTTTGATACTGTACTGTGCCCACCTTGGCAGTGAAAGCTGCCAGTCACCTTCTTCATCTCTTTGCTTTTGTTTGGCCCTTTTGATCCATGAGCCACCCTGATTCAATCAGAACTGAAGCTTCGCCCCTTTCCAGCCTTTTGTCACTCATGCCAACGTGGAGCGATTCCGTTGAAAGTGTCAAGTGCATGCAGTTGGAGGTGGGGGCACCAAGGGGCATCCTACAATGAGCTTAACAAGACGGGATGTGAGGCGGCCGCTCATGTCTCAGCTCTTGTTCTCCTGCTGCTGAGCAACAGGCTCTTTGTTGAACACAAGCATGAAGGTTTGGCTCCTCTTCACTTTTTCCAGGCTGTAGGAAGTGGAGGAGGACTGACAAATGACAAGCTTGGCTCGAGAAAATCCACGGAGAGGGAACGGAAACTGAACTGGCTGGAGAAGCGGCCAGCTCGTCCTAACAAGCCGTCAGAGGAGCTCGAGCACATTTGCTCTTTCCATTTGGCCTGCGCCATTCCTGCTATAATCCCGCTACTTGGAAAATGGGATTAAGGGGAGGAGGTCAAAACAGGAAGGCCCTGGAAATGCAGTTGCCTGCTGCTTAATTTATAAAGAGTGAGTAGGAAAAGACAAGTGCCTTACCGCAGTGAACAAGCTGGCAGGGCACTTTGTGGCTATGCGGGCACGCTGGTGCAGACGGAGGCAGTGGCACTTGCGAGTTGTACACACGCTGTATAACGTTACATACGTTTATCTTCACAGTATAGAAGTACGTTTAGTGTACATACTGTGATAAAGTGGGATGCACACGGGTTCAGAATTTCACCATAGCTACTCGTTTATCCCCATTTAAATACAAAGTACGCAAACGTGCCCGTGGTCAGAGGTCTTCTCCGCCCTGCTCCTTTTCCCACCTGCACTTCAGAACACAAGTGTGTTTGGGCCTGGCCAGTACCGGGATGGGAGGCCATCTAAGAAAACGTTTGGGGGCTGCTGCAGGGTCTCAGTGACGTGACACACAGGGCTAGTAAAATGACAAAAAAAAACAAAAGCAAACGGAGGTCCTGACTCGAGTAGGGGATGCCCCAATGTCCTGGCTGAAGTGCCCACCACAGCCTGCTCCTTCTGGCATCCCATCGTCCATGTGGCTGAAGATGCTCCCCGCTTGTCTATGTAAGGCGCTCTATAAATGTCTGCGATGGATGTCAGTGTTGGTCCCAAGCGTCTAGCAACGTTCACTTCTGTCCACCATGTGCTCTCGGAGTCCATCCATCGTGAGTGCCCTCTTTGAGCTTTCGATATTTCGTGCCGGCGTGTTGATTTGCACACCAAGACTTGGTCTGCACAAAATGTTGGAGAGTATCGAGTTCAACGCATTTGCAAAATATCCTTACATGCCAGCTGTGTGCCCACCTTCACTGTTTAAAGAGCAGGGTGGCTCATCTCCCGTTCTTTGTGCCAGACAGTCCCTCGTCTGATTGATGGATGGTTGGATTTATACAACAGGTGCCAAGGTCTTTGGGGTTACTGTGAGGCTGCCTTCATGCCCACAGTGTACCCATGCCATTGATCTCTTATACCCTAAGAGATCAGGGTATAAGACCTTGCCATGCCACACCTTGCCATGCCCAGTGCCATTCTAAAGCCCTGACAGACGCACCTTGATGTGTTACATGTAATACTACATTCTGGCTGACTGTGCCTAGTGCCCACCTTATGCCCCACCGTCTGCACCTTGACATGTGGCCCACTTTATCGCCTATTGATTTCTTGCCCTACGTTCAGACTCGCTGTGCCCAGTGCCTGACTAAATCCCCGCTGTGTGACTCCTTTTCATTGCCCTTTGATTTCCTCTGCTGCCCCCATTTTGACTAGCCACCTGATGCCCACCCTTCACGCATGACTCACTTCCATTGCCTTGACTTGGCATGCCAGTGCCCATCTAAAGCCTGCTAATTTCATCAGCTGTTTATTTCTTAATATGTTGACCTTCAGTCTAACTCACTGTGCCCACCTTAAACCCTACAGCCCATACCTCGACATGTGCGTCACTTTCATTGCCCTCTGATTTCCTGTGTTTCACTGTTTATGCTGCCCAGCGCCCAACTAAAGCCCTGCCATCCACCCTTGTCTTGTGACCCACTTTCTGTTTTTGCTGGTCGTTAGCCCAAATTAGTGTGCCCAGTACCTCCCTAAAGTCCCACCATCTGCTCCTTGAAGTCTGCCCCATTTTTCTCACCCACTGATTTCTTATACATTGCCCTACATCCCACCTTGCCCTGCCTAATAATAATATAATAATGCCCTCCCGTGGCCGTGACAGGCACACCTTGATCCATAACTAACTTTCATTGCCCTCTGATTTTATTTTTACTGCCCATCAACCCAACTCACCATGCCCAGTGACCACCTGAAGCTCTGGCATTCGCGTCTGAACATGTGACCCACTTTTCCTAACCCTAACCCTGAATGTTCACTGATTTCTCACATGTTGCCTTACATTCAGACTTGCCATGTCTAGTGCCCACCTAAAGCCCTACTGTCAATGCCATGACTTGTGTTTGACTCTTTATGTCGCCCACCATCCTGACAAGTCTTGCCCAGTAGCCACCTAAAGCCCTGTTGCCCACACCTTGACCTGTGGCCCACTTTTCATTGTGCTCTGTTTCCTATTTGCGCTGGCCTTTATCCTCACTCACCATGCCAAGTGTGCCCCTAAAGCCCCACCATCTGTACCTTGATGTGTGACCCACTTTTTTTGGCCCTCTGATATCTGACCTGTTGCCCTAGATGCCCACCTGAAGCGCCATCCGTTGCACACCCTTGTCTGGCCTCCTCTCTCTCTCCCAGTCACTAAGCGGCCCCGATTGTAGCAGCGCTAATGCCAGCTCCTACTCCGCCAGGCCGGCCTTTACTTTCAGCCGGAATTTCTTTTCCATGTGGAATGAATTTGCCACAGGATGGCTTCCCACCGCGGAAGCTGCCAAGAGAATCAGTCCCAGCTTCTGAACGCTAACTGAAACACGAGCGGGCGTCTTGCCCGCTGCTGGCCTTTCATGGAGCGCCATTACTTGAATATTATTCTTGAAAGGGAAATGAAGTTTTTTTTCCTCCCTTATTTTTAACAAATTTAAAATAAAAAAAGAAACAAATCGTTCGCTGCTCTGCCTTGGAATGAAATCCGTGAGGTAAAATTTAGGATGTGGAGGGAAATCTGAGCGACTTTTATCATTCATTTCTAAATGAAAGAGACAGAGTTGGCATTGCCCTAACTCAAGAGAAAAATCAAGGCAAGTGTTTGGGGTGGCATGATCTTGGCATCACACTGCTGGTTCAGTCCCTGGCAGAGTTTGTGTTGCCCGCTTTATCCACGTGGGTTTTCTTCCACTGTCCAAAGGCTAAATCTACCCAGGGTGTGTGAGTGTGCCCAGTGGCTGACGGGCACACTCATTTAAGTTTGATTCCTGCTCTGTGCCCATTACTGACAGACCATTGCTTGTGTTATTTTTGCTCCAACAAGAGTGAGCAAACAGTACCCAGCTCCCAGTGATGCCCGCCTGATTTGTCTCGCTAATGTCTAAAGTCTCAGATGCCAGTGCCACAGGCTGTTAGCAGCTAACGAAGTCAACTGACTTGGTCTGGATCTGCCCAGCAGAGAGTGCCCGCTCCCTGGGAATGGGTTTGTTAATGACGGCAGCGTCATGTTAACCTTAATCTGTGTGGCTGTAATTGAAACGCCGATGCCCCTCCCCGGTGATACAGTGGCACGCAGTCACACTGCTCATTATCACAAGCGTGGCATGGGTACAAGTGCAAGAAGAGCCGTGTTGGCATTTGGACTCTCTGGATTGCTGTTTTCTGGTCCCATTGTTTAGTGACGACAATTCAAGATGAAGTGAACTTCACGTTTCTGACGTTGGCAGCCAGTCGCCTGTGTGTTAAAGAATTTGTGTTGGCCGCTGCCATCTGCTTTCTGTCTGGTGGGTCTCCTCGAGTTTGCGTTGTTTTAACAACGCAAGGAAGTTTGGTTGGCATAAGAACATTTTAGCGGGGTGTTGTACTGCCAGATAAGTGATGCCAAGGTTGATGGTGGTACTTCTGTGGTACTGGACCGGGTACCAGCTAGAACTCGAGCAAAACAGGGAAATTCCATAGTCACCATTAAGGAGTGCCACTATGTGCCAGTGTGCTGATGGGGCAGGCAGGCAGTGTGCAGTCCATTTGGCATCTCCACGGGTGTCACTTGGGTCACAAAGCGATGGCAATTGAACTTGTGATGTTGTGACAGTTGAGACCCTGGCGAAGACCTGACAACGGGTGCTTTAGTCGTCTCTCCTTCCTGATTGGTCAGTGATGGACACAGAAGTAGCTGCTG
This sequence comes from Polypterus bichir lapradei, assembly GCA_026402145.1. Taxonomy (NCBI): domain Eukaryota; kingdom Metazoa; phylum Chordata; class Cladistia; order Polypteriformes; family Polypteridae; genus Polypterus; species Polypterus bichir. The sequence continues at coordinate 5,440,851 of JANRMT010027041.1, read as the reverse complement.
CAGTGACCCCAGATTGACCATTGGGCCAGAGCTAAACGGGGTCCCATGCCACATGAGGTGCCCACTCATGGCCCGCAGGAGGACTGAGACTGCTGTAAGAGTGCCACCTTGTGTTCAGCCCTTTTTTGTTTTTCCTCCCCTCAGTTCATGAAGGCCCTGAAGCACTTTGGTGAGGAGGAGAGCCGCCTGCAGCCCGATGAGTTCTTTGGGATCTTCGACACGTTCCTGCAGTCGTTTAGCGAAGCGAGGCAGGACCTGGAGAACATGCGGCGCAAGAAGGAGGAGGAGGAGCGGCGGGCACGTATGGAGGCCATGGTGAGTGTTTCAGTTGGGCAGTTGAGTCTTCAAGGGCCCCAGCATGTCCCCCTCTGATAATTCACACGTGCATTGGCCTATAAATCTCACTGACTGTGGGTAGTGTGCCCACTTGCATATTTCAGGGGTTAATGTAAAGCAATGCCCTGAAGATGCCATCAAAACTCTTGTGCCCACCTGACCACAGCCTAGACAAAGAGGCCAATTCCACGCTGGCCTGGCAGGTGGGGGTCGCTTCTGAGGCAGTTTGGGTCCCTCAAGAGTGCCTAAGCCCCAGTGCCATCTGGTAGCCCATGGCTCATTCATATTTGGTGCCACTTGAATGGACTTCACTGCATGTGCCCAAGGGTGCTCATTTTACAAGGTTTGTGTGGCGCCCCCTGGTGTCACTATTTTATTTTTACCTTCACCCCCACCCAGCCCTTTTGGTGCACATCGGTGGTCCTTTGTGACAGATGGGGGGGGGGGGCGCGTCACTTGACCTGACGCTAAAAGAAGCCAAGCCAGCTGAACACAGAGGAGCTGTGAGTGCCAGGGGAGTTGCCACCGCTGATGCCCTGCTTTTGTGTTCACAGCTCAAGGAGCAACGGGAGAAGGAGCGGCGCCTGAAGAAGACGAAGGCCGGCAGCATCTCGGAGGAGGGCGGCGAGTTCGATGACCTCGTGTCTGCCCTGCGCTCAGGGGAAGTCTTCGACAAGGACCTGTCCAAACTCAAGCGAAACCGCAAGCGCTCCGGAAGCCAGCTGATCGAAAATGGCAGCCGAGAGCGGGCCGTCACCAAAGTCACCTATTGACCGGCGGCACTCAGCTGGCCTGCACACCCCCCTGCCCTATAACTAACTCAGATGGACGGACAGACGGCAGGGGGTTGGCGTTTAGCTGTGGTCACTCAAAATGGACTCCCTAGATTGGTGGAGGAAGGACGTGGAGATGGCAGCGCAGTATTTTGACTGGCAGGGAGCTGCCTTGCCCTCGGTGGGTGACTTCGTGGTAGAAGTGACTAAACTTCCGAGTCTGCATCCCTGTGTGTCTTCTGACCGCCACGCACTGACTATAATCGTATTGTCACTCACTTGGGTCGGCCTGATGACACTCGAGACTCCAGTGTGCCCAGAGAAATCGCACAGAGGGCACCTCTGAAATCCAGGCTCACTCGAGGGCGAGGTTTGGAGCCAGCCGAGACCACTCATTTGGGAGGTTAGTGTGCCCCTCAGGATGCCCGGCACTGCCACTCACATTGGAGAGAGAAAAAGTGAAGTCATGATCAAGACAAGTGAGGTGGCACCGTCGATATGCCCGAGGGTCCATTCCTAATGTGAAAGGCGCTATATAAAAACAATTGAGTGAGACGGGGACTCTCGGGCGCATCCAGTCGGTGAGCCAATGTGAGATGGCAGAGCAGCAATAATAATAATGACTCTGACAGCTCAGGGGCACAGGGAGTCAGTGCCAATCCAGACAGGGTGAAGCAGTGGTGCCAACAGCGAAAGGGGGCAGGTCACTTCAGTATTATATAGTGCCTTTCATTACAGGAATGACAAATGATGGGTAAGAAAAAATTCCCAGGTAACAATAAGAAAATATTTAGAGAAGCACAGGCCACTCGTCACCAGCTCGTGACCTCCTGGCATAGGGTTAGACATGACAACTGGCAGGCAACACACACACACACACACACCCAATGCGATGAGAGCACTGACTTTACCTGCATGGTGTTTAAATGTGGGCAGCAAGTGTACAAACAGAGGAGAGCGGATATGCTGTACCCACCTGGGGCCCTGGCACGCTGACCACCGTGTGGCCTCTGTAATAACCGTTCTGTTTGTGGCCATTTCTCTATTGACAGTACCTGTTTTAGGGTGGTGGGTGTTTTGGCAACATCAGGGTGGGCTGGCATACCAGTCCATTACAGGGCACACACACAATGAGACAATTGGCATGAATGCTTTTGGGAGGTCAGTGGAGAGGCTTAGGAAGTGCACAGGAAGAACACACACTGGGCAGGCAGATGGTGACCAGGGTAAGAGATGAACCCCAGGACTGGCATGGTAATCACTGTGCCACACCTGTACACTCTTAGCGAGCTCATGGACTTCACTGGCACAGAAAGCAATGGAGAGAGCATGCAGATGGTAACCAGGTTAAGAAGTCCTCCAACTTTGTGCCAGGTCCATACCCACTGTGCCACCACAGTAATAATTCTGGCTACTCCATTTGTGGGCATTTCTGAATTTACAGTGCCCTCTTTATCCAGTTTTAGGGTGGTGGGCATCATGGCAAGAATCTGAGCTGAGGGGGTGCCAGTCCATCATCACAGGGCACACACTCGCATGTATTGAGACAATCAGCCTTACCTGAATGGGCTCGGAGACCCTCAAGAAAGTCCACCAGGGTGAGAGTTGAGCCCACGGCCCTGGAACTGCTGTGCCACCACTGTCTCTGCTGGGGACATTTTAAAGTGCCTGCTTTAACCAGGTCCAGGGCTGTGGGCAGGGTGGGGTGCCAGTTCACTGCAGGGCACACACACCCATACAATGAGACAGTTGGCCTCACCTGAAGGGTCATGGGGTGTAGAAGTTCAGTGGAGGTTACACCGGGGGGGTGCTGATGTGATCAGAGGACGGGCATGGTGCCCATCGTGCCACACACATGTGGCACAGAGCTTTGAAGTGTTTGGATGTGAGTGGCAGCTGCAGAGGGTTATTACATTTCACACAGACAGGAGTCAGGATGACCCTGGACCGGTGGGCCAGGTATACTGACCACTGTGCCATCAAAGCATGCATTACAGTTGCCCTGTGTCTGGGTATTTTTCTACTGCTTTATCCAGTTTTAAGGCTGTGGGCATCATGACAAGAATCAAACCTGGGCACAGTACCAGTCCACCACAGGGCACCGTCACTCACTCACGTAATGACAGTACAGGAGTCAATTAGAGACCCACAGGGAGGATTGTGCCCAGTATAAGAACTGCACTCCGGTCCCTGGTGGTGTGCCCTCCACCACAGCTGAGGTGCCCACCTTTCCCATGATGCTCACAGCTGGGTTTTTTGGTGGTCCGCGCTCGGGCTGTTCCAGTCATTGTCACCCACTGAGGACCAACGAGTTTGTGGTCTGACTTGCTGCTTTGACAGCCAATGAATTGTTGTTGCCACTCTGCCATCCTGTTCAGGGGCACAGAGAGCCAGAGGCCATGCCCGCAGTCAGTCAAACTTTATTTTTGATAGCACCTTCACTGATAACTGCAGGCTCAAGTCTGTAGGGGGCACCCGTTGGTTTTCTTTGCGCATTTATGCCAATAATGCGAGTCTCTGCTTGCTGTGGTTGTCGCCTTTTAGCCACTTTAAGCTGTTGAGAAGCTGGCACGGCACATTCTTCTGTCCAAAGTGGCAAAGTTCAGATAGCTTGAGAAAGCTGCTCTTGTTTCCAGTGGCATCCATGGGTGTGCAAGTTAGTGCCCACCACTCTGATTGAGGTAGAGAGGGGGCAGCACTAAAGCACCAGCTTCCCGACAACACTGAACACAAACGTGGCCTGTCTATACCCGGCTGCCCTCGCGGTGCCACTGCCACCTCCTTCTGCTTTAGTGTTTTATACAGCGCCTTTCACAGTAGGCTAGCTCAGGGCTCTGCCACACTTGGTGACATGCAGCTTCTCCAGGTGCCAAGGACTCTCGTAAACTCACAGAGGTGGCACTGTCATCCCTGCTGGCAAGAGTGGACAGAGCTGCCCAGTCTTCCATGACACTTCGGTGGGCTCGGGACCCCCTCTTCTGCAGGACTTGCTTTGTCTCTCTCCTGGCCACAGGTCCACTTTGCTCAGTTGGTGGTCTACGGTACGCACAGCACATGGCTAATGGACGGCAAGTGGTGGTCCTGGTCAGCAGTGACTCCTCTTTCAACATGAACTTCCACTAATGCCCACAGGGGGGCGCGGTACCAGTAAACTGCATTGGCCTTTGATATTCTGCTGTCTGTCGTCGTCTTCCTTCTTGTTGTTTATGCATCTCAGCTACCTGGGCCCGCCCACTTGAGGATTGAGGGCGTGGTTAGTCTCTCGGCTGTGATTGGTGTGAAGAAATGTCCAGTGGTGGGATTGTGGAATGAACAAGGTGACCCAGCAGCCGTACGTCACTTTTTAAGGGTCTGCTATGCAAGTAAGGAATGCCCCTCACCCAACCACTGATGGTCCAGCAGGGAGAACCCATGCCATCTGCCTGGTGGCACACCTGGTGAAATGAATTCATCATTTATGGCATTTCTGAGCAGACCACCTAAAGAAGTGTCTCTTGGGGGGCACATTGCTGCTGTTGCATTTCCTGCGTTTCACCACTTGGTGGCGTTCCTTCTTCATCTGGCAGCGCCCCCTGCTGTCAAGACTGAACAGCTGGGACTTGGACTGCTTTGTTGTCCACCTGTTCCAGGGGTGTTCGCCAGAGATGATGTTTCACGTGCCAGATGGTAGGGATTGATGTAAATGAAGAGAAGTTTTTACCTTTTGGTTTCCCAAATGGGGGGCTGTCAGCACTCCAGCTGTTTGTTCATAGTGGTCTTTATTTTGTTGAGTACGAGTGCTAAAGGGAAGCGGCTACGCTATGTGTGTGTAGCTGGCTGAGCCCCTTGGCTGTGTGCTTCATGGTCAGGATGTTCTTCTCAACTTTGCACTTTAAAGAACATCCACGAGCTCACTGATTAAAAACAAAAAGACCCCAAGTGTCAGCAGCCCCCAGGGGGGTCGTCACCGTGTTCTAATGCACCAAACCCACACCAGCCATGGCCTCTACCCGCCGTCTGCACTGACAATCTGCCCATCGGCTCCAGCCAACTGTCCATTCACATTCACTGCCTGCTGGGCACTCTTTATAGGCTCCTCCTCTCCGCTGTTGGCCCCACCCTGATCATTCGCTTTCCCCGCCCCTTGGCTAAAGTAACTCTTGCCCTCTACCACTTATTACTGTTGCATGACCATATTTTCCTTTCCCCGCCCATTTTGTATGTCGACGCTCTACTTCCCCTTTTAGCCACTCCCACCTCGTTGGTGACTCCGCCCCCATATTTGCCCCGCCTCCTTTCTCTGTTGCCTTCCTTTTCTGGCCACTCCCGTCACTGCAATGACCTTTATTGCCCTGGTGTGTGTGTGTGTGTTTGTGTGTGTGAGTGTCGGTCACCCTGTGATGGACCAGCGCCCAGTGACTGCCCTGGATAGGTGGGTTAAGAAGATGGATGCCTCCTAACCTGATGGTGGGTGTGCTCTCTCTCTCTCTCTCTTTTCTCTTTTTTTTTCTTCCCTAATAAACTCCGCCCCATATTGTCCCCGCCCCTTTCCTACACTGTGTTGCCTCATTTTTAAAGCCAATTGTCTGCTGCCTTCCTGCCCCCTCTTTCTCTAATTGGCTGTGATGAGTGGTCCATTCATCTCAAAGCCTCCCAGCATGTTTGTCTTGCCCCGCCCCTTACCTATATTGACAGTATGTTTTGTCCAATCCCAAGAGTCTCCTGGTCGCTACCAATGGAGTTCTTCCTCCTTCCCTTGCCTCATGGATGCTGTGCCCCCCTTGCCAGTTCAGATGGTTGTCCTGCACTAAACCTCGCTGGCCCGTCACAGCACTTGACTTTCTTTACCCGCTCCTAAGATGTGCCCCAAACCCGGTTTTGTGCCAAGCACCTCGGGTCTATGTTCCTTATTAAAGCCCACCTACTGTACGTGTTGGTGTCGCCCCTTTTTGGCCGCAACTGTCTACCTTTCATTTTTTGGGCACTCATTTGATGTGCCATGCTTGGCCAGTGTTTGCCCCACCCCCCGCCTGGTATCTGTACTAGCCCCGCCCTGAACCTGCACTAAACTCAGTCCCCATAGTTGCCAAGGTATATACCGCTCACTCCTTACCAGCTTATTGGACTGGCATCTCATCTGCCCCACCCATGGTCCTGCACTAGTCCCGCCCCTCCCCTTGCTTGTACATATGAGTTGGGTTGCTATTCTCCACTAAGCCCCACCCCCTTTTCTGCACCAACTACTATTTTGCATTCCTGTTTTAGCCACACCCCCTGTGTTGGTCCCGCCTCCCTGCTTTGTTGTTGACTGCGGTGACAGTTTACTCCTTCATCGCCCCCTAGTCTGATGTGTGTTCTCCCTCTTTGGGGTCCTCCCACCCTGTGTGCCAGCTATGCCCCAGTAAATGCCCTGCCCTTTTTCAAGCTGTCTGCTCCTCACCTCTCCTTCCCTAATTTGTAATCAACAGGTGGCCCACCATGACCTTCTGCTGTACCCCTCATCCTTTACCCGCTTGTTGGTTGTGCCCCTACCCCATGTCAGCTCTAGAATGTCAACGTTGGCCCACACTGTTTGCCCTGCCCATGGCATATTCTTTGATCATGTGTGCTAGCTCCACCTACCCGGCCATTTCCCCGCCCCTTGCCTGTACTGGTACTTGCTCACTGATCTGCTATTGGTTGGTATTAAGCCCCACCCCGTGCCTCTAGCCCCCTCGTGTGGCGTCTTGACTTTCCACTGCCCGGCTGTTGGTGACCCCTGGTGGCAGAGCGCTGTTACTGCACTGGTGACACTTTAGGCCTGTGCCAGCCCTCCTGTGTGCGTCTGCTCGCCTCAAGTGCCTTTTTTGATTTTCCTGTAGCTGCTCCTGACTCCACATTTTGCTTTGGGGGTCTCAAGTGCAGCCCAAGCCCCCCACTGCTGACCGCTTTGACTTAATGGAACGCTATTCGTTGGTTTCAATGAATTTAGATGAACAGGTGCGGCCGCACTGACCTCGAGGGGCTCTGTTCGCTGCTCCAATCACAAGCCCGCCCCCCCTGCTAGTTTTTCACGTGCCACGTCAGAGGAGCTTGTGGCCCCCCAGTGGTGTCCCCACTCGGCCACTTCTTGCTCTTTGTCAAACGTCGCTGCCACTTCAGTGTTAAGGAGACGCTGCAGAGCGCCCCCCTTCTCAGTTCCGGGGTCTTGTACAGTTTGACTCAAGTTCAGGAATGTGCCGACTAACCTCGAAGCCCCCCCCCCAGCCCCCCCTTCTATTTATTTGCTTTTGTGTTTCTAACGCGCGCACAGCTTTCGGCTTCTCTAGTATTCACAGCATATAAGAAAGGAGACGTTTGGTCACCTCGGGCCGTCACTTTGATGGCAGTCTGGTGCTTGGCGTCGCTCGTCCTCGTTGTTCATCTTTTTTATTGTCAGTTTTTTTGTTTCCTTTTTATTTTATTTTTTTTGTAGAATTTTAAATAAAGTTTTGCCTTACTGGCTCCCTTCTGAGTTTACCGACTTCATTGAGTGACGTCGCATTCAAATGAAGGGGCGGGGCTTCTGGCAGCCACCAAAGGCAAGGTGACTGTCCAGCTGTCGGGAAGTCCCCACCAGGTGACCAAGTGCCAGCAAAGGTCCTGAAGACCGAGAGGCCATCAGTTCAAACAGGGTCAGAGTGACACCGCACATGAGATCATAGGGGGCACCGCAAGAACTGGGCACACCTGAGCACAACATTTGAATGATTTGAGACCACCCTGATGAGGGTCTTCACCTGCTTACAGACAGAAACTGCAAGAAAAAAAATAAAATGAGGCGCTGGGCTTGTGAAGCAAAGAGAGAGGGGACATCAGGAGGACCCTGGTGACAACAGGCAAGAGATGAAGTGCAGTCACCTGTGCAGAGGACAAGAAAAGGGATGTCAAACCTCGATGGCCTGGAGCCATGCTGAGCTAGAAAGGACTGGAACGGTGACGGCTATACAGCGCCTTGCATTGCTGTCTGCTATATAGCGCCTTGCATTGCTGTCTGCTATATAGCGCCTTTCATTTCTCTCCATCTGTTACAGTACGTTACAGTAGCTGCCTTGTCTGTTGTGCCTTTACGTATGTCTCTCATTTCTTTTATATTGCCTCTGATATCGACTATATAGCGCCTTTCCGATTCATTTTGTTTATTGACTGTCTATCTGCAGTGTGTATTGTATTGACAGTCCTCACTAATATAGCGCCTTTCCTGTTTATTAGGTCACGCCTCCTACATGCCTTTCCTGTATTTCTGCCTTATATAGCGCCTTTCATGTCTACCCATCTGTCTGTCTAGTGATAGTCACGTTTTTTCCCATGGGGGGCTTTACCTCCAAAACTAAGTGCAGCCTACAAACCCATGGTGAGCCTGTCCCCACATGCCCACAGGAGACATCGCCCGACCCAAATGTCAACGATCCAAGAAAGTGCCCACCAGAGGGTTCAAACAGGGTCAGAAAGGTCACCCGTGAAAAGAGGGGGCTACGGGGGGGCTGGATGGACCTTTCATGTGTCTGGTCATCCAGGAGGCCCAGTGTCTCCTCGCCTCGCCCAAAGACCCCCATGAGTGACCGCTGTCCCTGGTCTGAATGGAAATCTTCAGCAAGTGTCAACTGCCACCCACAGCCCCCCCATCCACTTGTCTGAGACCCCTTCAGAGCCAGAAAGGCAGCAGAGTGGAGGCCGACACCCAAACTCCTTGCTTTGTTTAGCTCCTCCCAGCTGACTGCCAAGGACCCCCACGATGCCACCTCACTGTCTGAACGGCTTTAAAGAATGCAGCGGGTGCCTGAAAAGCTGAGTGCCAGTGAAAGACGATCACAGACCGTGTAGGATGGCGCGGTACGTTTATTCCATAAAGCGCCTTTCACAGTCCACAGCGTCATCCCCTCTTGTCTTGACCCTTTGTGCCAGTCCTGCCTTCATCACACCCCATGTTTGCCCCTCCTCATTTCCTGTTGGTGGTCCCCACTACTTACACCCCCATCCAGCTGTTACTGGTAATTAATGTCAGGCTGCCCCTCCCCCCTAGTTTCTTACTGTTCCACATAAATCCCCACCCACCCCTTTCAATGATAACCACGCCCCCATGACGCAGTCAAACGTTTTCCCCGCCCCTTGAGCGCTTGTCTTTTGTTTTATAACATTAAGCTCCACCCTCACATTTGCCCCATCTCATTTTTGACTCTCAGTTCCTCCCCTCATCAATATACGCAGTTCACGATGGGCCGCCCCTCTCTTATCTTTTAATATTCTAGATTAAGCTCCACCCCATCTTTGCCCTACCCTCTGACTTGTAAATTTTTGGTGTTAGCCCCACCCATCTGACTGAACCCCGCCCCTGTTCCTGCTTCATTTTGCCAGTTTATGCAGGGCTGCCCTCTGAACTTTTTTTTTGCTTTTACATTAACTCCACCCCCACGTTTAGCCCACTGCTGCCCTGTCAGTTTATGAGGGTCTGGCCTCTCTGATTTTTCAATATTCCACATTAAGTTCCACCTCCTTCCACATCAGCTGATTTCCTATGCTAGCTTGATCCACCCATTTGTACTGCCAGTTTATTGTGGGCATGTTCGTGTCATGCTAGGCTCCACCCCCATATTTGTCCCTCCCCTTTCTTTTGATTCCCTGCCTCAGCCCCACCCCATCACTGCACCCTGCCCATAACCATCTTTTCTTTTTCTACATTAAGCCCCACCCCTTTCTCTCCAATGCCCCGCCTCTCCAGACCCCCTTGTAGCGTCTTCTCTTTTCCGATTTGTGTTTGTGTGAGTGACCCCTGGGGGGCAGCACTTGAGATTTTTAACATTGCGCCAAGTGAGGTTCCACCCTGTGAGAGGTGGCATGTCCTCTGATGGTGGGCACATAATCGTGCGGACCTCATCTCATAGCAGCTGCCAGTGCTGTTCTGTGCCACATACACCCACTGGAGGTCATCGGTGGTCTTTATTTAATATGGTGCCTTTCATATAAACACAATGCAACATGAGATGGAAAAGAATGTGTGTCACCCAAGTGACATAACGACCTCCAGAATGCTAACCAAGAGAACAAAAGAAAAGTCAAAGGACAACGACGGCTGTCAATGAGGCTTTATCTTATATAGTGACTTTCACTGGGGACGCCGTGACAAATGTGACAGCAACAGGAGGAGGTCTGTGACCAGGCGCACCTGATGCTGCTCCCCTCCCCTTCTCTCCAAGGGGGGGGCTATGGCCGCCCCCCCCTCACTGATCATATAGCGCCTTTAATGCGGTAACAACAGAAGAAGCACGAAACTCGACGTTTGACTCGGCCCTGTGCCCACAGTGACGCCCCCATCAATGTCACCAAGGTCTTTGCTTCGTTTTGTTCAAACAGGACCACCTGCGCCACAGCCCACCAACCCCACCACTTGGCCACTCAGGGGCACATTACGTGGACAGGTGTCTTCAGTGACCAAAGCCGACCACTGGAGTGCGGGAAGGTGGCGCCCCCGGGTCACTGCTTGTCACTGCTCGTGGTCTCCGCTCGTTCACGCAGGCAGTTCGTATTTGCACTGCGCCTGCGCGGTACGTTTAAACATCCCAAATAAGCACAAACGCACAAGCGAGTGTTCACTTTGCGTGACATTCGCCTTCTGTCACATGTCAGGATCCCCTGGCTGATGCCACCGAGCCGTTATGGGGGTCCTCAGTCCGCACGCACGCCCCGCCTGCGGCTTGACTGGAATGTTTCCTCTGCTCCAGTTAAACAAACGCCATGATTGCAGTCGGGATGCGTTCCAGCGGCACATTCCTTGTTTTTTGGTGCTCTCATTCGTCCAGAGCGCCGATCCCGAAGGGTCCGCTCCCGATGAGACCGTCGAGATGTTTTCTGTGTTCGGATGGCATTCCCGGAATTCCTGCCGGGCTTCCAGGTCAGCGTAGCGGGCAACGTGGAGAGAAATAAGCGGAGCGACACCGCCACCCAGTGGACAATTCACACATTGGCACCGCGGCGATAAAGCGACACCCGCCGCGTCCCCGCCTGCCGTAGCCCACTCCATCGTCAGGGGTCTCAGACCAGCAGTGCGATGTCGCAGTTGCACAAAGCTCGGGGACACCGGAGGACGGTGTCGAGGAAGCTCGGGGCCAACGGGAGAGGCTCAGTGTCGCCACCACAGGGCTGCCTGCTTTACAAGACCCTCGTGCCACCTGGCCAGCTGCTCACACGTCAACGAATGGAGGAAAACGGCAGGCAGGAACGCGATGAGATAGTGAGGCGCTATATGAAATAAAAGACACGACCTGTGACACAAAATGACATTGTCGCACTGCGCACAGACAGACAGACAGCCTGACGTCTCTAGCGGGGACACGTGATTGAGAGACAAATGTGAAGGGCACTTTACAATAGAGAGGAAGGCGCTATATAAGAGACACTGTGGACACATGGATATGAAAGGCGCTATAAAATGATCTGACAGACCCAGATGTGATGGCAGACCTTCACAGAGGGGTGGGTCACGCAGTGGACGGTGGGCTGGCAGGCTGCTGAGGTGGCACAGCACTCACAGTGTCTGTCTTGGCATTGCCACCTGTGCCCGTCCTGCAGTCAGTGAAGAGACTTTGCTTCTCTGAGCAGGTTGAATGGCATGAGGGCACAAAGATGCCATGAGGTCAACTCAGAGGAAAACACACAGGCAGCGCCCGGGGTAGCAGGAGCCCATTAGTGCCCTCTGCAGGTGTAAACCTTCAATGTCATAAAACAGCGCGACTTCTGCCAGACTGAAGCATGACGATGATGGGGGAGGTGACGTGACGGTGGCGCAGTGGTTTGCACCGTCAACTTGCAGCTCCAGAGTCCCTAGTCCGGTCCGGCGGACCCCCTAACAAGGTGTGGTATGAGGGTGTCGGGGGGTCTTGGGATCAGCTAAAGGCGCTACATTGTAACCCGTGAGGTGATGTGACTTGTGATGTCACTCGATGTCACAGGCGCTGCACAAAGCCAAGCAGCAGGGTCCTGTCCTCCTTTGATTTGTGCAGTGACTTCCTGTGGAAGGCGCTATATGAAATGGGTGGGGTGTCCTGTTGTACTGTAAAGCGCCTGGCACCCTTACCCACCTGCGTTATTTTTATCGACTTACTTGACTGACCGGCACTTTTATCGAAGGCGACTTTCTTTCATTTCTGGTGTTTGTGTTCCACTTTGAGCTCAGGCACGTGAAGTGACTTCCTCAGGGTCACACCTCGAGGTTGGCCTTTACCACCGTGGCACAGTGCCAGGCTCGATTTGAACTGTGAAGTGCAGAAGTGGTTTCGTGCTGTGAAAGGCGCTATATATGGCGGAGTGTAACGCTGACTTCTAAAGCTCGTTGCCTGCCGATGTCGTTCTCAGTGGCTCAGTCGATCAAGTTCTCTTATTTTAACATTTAGAAGGTGATGTTACTTCTTTGCCAAAGGCGCTATATAAAGGAGAGCTGGAGTGTCCATTTCTCTCTCATCTGCTGGATACGCTGCTGCTTTGTGTTGTCATCGTTGTTGAATTTGTAACGCGAGTTGTGAAAGGCGCTAAAGAAAAAGAAACCCGCAGTCGTCAAGTTGGCGCACAAAACCGTAGCGACACACGCGAGACGAAGAGATCTGTAATTCTAGTGGACCCCCTTTGATGGGGGGCATCCCTTATAAAGCGCAAAAATAACCAGCAGACCAGTTAAGGCAATGAAACAAACAGTAAATATGATAAAAATAAATTGAATTAAATACATACACAGAGCAAAAAAAAAAAGACAAAGCCGAAAAGGAAAAGAAAAACCACACTGATAGAGAGAGAGTGAAAGGCGCTATATAATAGATAGATAGATAAATATGAAAGGCGCTATATAATAGATAGATAGAGAGATACTTGATATATTCACACACTCCAGCAGCAGCATACTGATAATAACAATATTAAATTAAAGAGTGATAACAATGCAGGAGTAACAGACAATAACTTTGTGTAATGTTAACGTTTACCCCCCCGAGTCGCATAGTGTGGGGTCTCCTCAGTCTGTCACTGAAGCTGCTCCTCTGTCTGGAGATGATCCTGTTCAGTGGATTCTCCATGATTGGCAGGAGTCTGCTCAGTGCCCGTCGCTGTGCCATGGATGTCAAACTGTCCAGCTTCATTCCTACATTAGAGCCTGCCTTCCTCACCAGTTTGTTCCTCTTCTTTATGCTGCCTCCCCAGCACACCACCGTGTAGAAGAGGCCGCTCACCACAACCGTCTCATAGAACATCTGCAGCATCTTATTGCAGATGTTGAAGGACGCCAGTCTTCTAATGAAGTATAGTCGGCTCTGTCCTCTCTGGCACAGATCATCAGTATTGGCAGTCCAGTCCCCTGCGGCGCTCCTGTGCTGCTGAACACAATGTCAGACCTGCAGTTCCCAAGACGCACATACTGAGGTCTGTCTGTAAGATAGTCCACGATCCACCGATGCCACCAGGTGTGAATCTACTCCCATCTCTGTCAGCTTGTCCCTGAGGAGCAGAGGTTGGATGGTGTTGAAGGCGCTAGAGAAGTCCAGAAACATAATTCTTACAGCACCACTGCCTCTGTCCAGGTGGGAGAGGGATCGGTGTAGCATGTAGATGATGGCATCCTCCGCTCCAACCTTCTCCTGGTATGCGAACTGCAGAGGGTCAAGGGCGTGGCAGACCTGTGGCCTCAGGTGGTGAAGCAGCAGCCTCTCCATGGTCTTCATCACATGTGACGTCAGAGCGACAGGCCAGAAGTCATCCAGCTCACCAGGACGTGATACCTTTGGGACTGCGGTGATGTTTTCCAAAGCCTCAGGACTCTTCCCTGTTCCAGGCTCAGGTTGAAGATGCGCTGTAGAGGACTCCCCAGCTCCAGCGCATAGACCTTCAACAGTCGTGGCGATACTCCATCTGGACCCGCTGCTTTGCTGGCACAAAGCCTCCTCAGCTCTCTGCTCACCCGGGCTGCAGTAATTGTGGGTGAGGATGTCTCTCCTAAATTGGTATCAGCAGAAGGATGGGTGGAGGGTGCAGTACTCTGAGGTGAGAGTGGGTTAGGGTGGTCAAACCTGTTAAAGAAGTTGTTCATCTGGTTTGCTCTCTCCACGTCTCTCTCAATGGTGGCATCCCGCTTCGAGCCGCAGCCAGTGATGATCTTCATCCCATCCCACACTTCCTTCATGCTGTTATTCTGTAACTTCTGCTCCAGCTTTCTCCTGTACTGCTCTTTTGCCGCCCTGAGCTGGACTCGGAGTTCGTTCTGCATGCGCTTGAGCTCATGCTGATCACTGTCTTTAAAAGCCCTTTTCTTCTTGATGTCAGCCTCCTCAATGATCTCACTATGTGACCCCTGCAGGATATCCCAGTCCGTAGTTCCAGTCTCTCAGAGCCTGCTCTGCCTCAGAGGACCACTTCCTGAATGACGTGTGGTTGTCAGTCGCTTCGTCACTCTTGGTTTGTAGTGAGGCTGAAGCAGAACCAGGTTATGATCTGCAGGGTGGCGCTGTACGCGTCTTTAACGTTGGCATACAGTAGGTCGATAGTGTCACACAATTTCCTATTTCCCTGGGTGTTACAATCCACATACTGGGAGAAGGCAGATAATGTTTTGTCCAGCGTCACATGGTTAAAGTCTCCAGTGATTAGCACAAGCGCCTCAGGGTGCCGTGTTTGAAATTTAGCAACTGCGGAATGGATGACGTCACTCGCTATCTCCACGTCTGCCCGAGGAGGGATGTAAACAATAACAACAATGACGTGTCCAAACTCTCTGGGCAAGTCATAGGGACGCAGACTTACGGCCGACAGTTCGATGTCCCTGCAGCAGGTGGAGATTTAGACGTTTACATGTCCTGAGTTGCACCACCTTGTATTCACATAGAGAGCGAGTCCTCCTCCTTTCCGCTTCCCACTGGTATTTGTGTCTCTGCCCGCTCTAGCTGTGCTAAACCCGGGTAGGTAGCTCCCCGTTAGCATCTGGGATGTTAGTCGTTGGCCACATTTCACTAAAACACCACAAACTGCAATCCCTGGAGGTCCTGACATTTTTCACCAGCGCAGCCAGTTTGTTGATCTTATTTGGTGGTGAGCTCACATTTCTCAGGATCACAGAAGGCACCAAAGGTTTGTAGCGCCACTTTCTCGCAAGCCGCTTGGCTTTTATCTTAGCGCCAGCTCTGCTGCCACGATACGACCTTCTTACCTCGTCAGGTAAATAGGGAGCCACACCGGCGCGGGCCTTTGTTCTCAGCGCTTGAAGTTGACTACCTGAATAGACGAGTCTCAGTGTGTAAGAATCCATGTCAAGTAGTAAAAAGTGTCCAGGGAACAAGTCCACATAAAAGAGTGATCAGTGAAATAAAGAAAAATAGAGAAAAAGGTAGAAAAATAAAGTCATACACGGAGCTGCTGGAATGGCTGCCACCCGCGGCGGCGCCGGATAACAAATCTAAATCTAAACACAGACATCACACACACACCTCTAGACCTACAGATACACAGAGAGAGATATTCTGTATTGGGGGTCCGGATCTAATTATTACATTTTCATTACGCTGTCACTTATTAAGTTTGTTACATAGAAAATCACCCAAAAAATCCTGGACCATCAAGAAGTGCGAACTGACAACATGAAGAATCGTCTTCACGCCGAACTGGAATCGTCCCCTCATAAATCAAAGTCATCCAGACGATCCGGATCTTCATAACTAGATGTGGACCACCCTGTACAAATACAAGCTCCCCTACTCGGACTCTTTGACTCCTCGGCTTTGGGTCCAGCCGGCCGGGGTGTTTCGCCGTTAAATCCCGCGCGCCGCACGTCTGCCCTCTCCGGTATAAAGGAGCGTCCTCACCGAAGTCCGCCTCACCCGGGTGTAACGGCGTTAACGTGACAGGACGCACGCCGATGTCCTCCGGTGGTCCGCCAGCACTCGTTTTCGGGTCACCCCCCTTTTTCATTCTCTCTCAGCTCCTTCTTTTTCCACTTATGAGACCCTCAGGTGTAGTCGGACCCCTTAAATACTCCAAACCGAAGATTCTAAAGGGACCGAGGGGGCAGAAACCGACACAGCGCATACAATATGGAGGGACCGTCACAGGACACGGCGACTTGACACTTGTGGTGACATCATGAAGAACATCAGGAAGACATAATGAGGTGGGATACGGCGGTAAACCCCACAGCAGCAGGAGCAGTTCTGTAACGAGCGCACACACACACCTCTAACGATGGTTAAGCCCACCGACAGACTCGTTTATTTCCGGCTTTTCTGGCCACACAGAAGTCACAGTGAAGCTGGCCACGGCTTGAAGTGACATTCACTCGTCCACCGTGTCCCTCTGTCTCAAGCAAATCTCTTCTGCAAAGTCCCCAAACACATTTAAAATATCACAAAAGGGAGAGGATAACCAACAACCCCTGGCCTGAACACAGCAAGGCGACAAGAAATGCTGACAAGGGAGGGTTTATTGAAAAGTACAAAATGTACAAAAGAGCAGAACATCTTCAAGACGAGGACTCCTCTAAATGGCAAACTTGTGCCAAACTGAAATCCACAAGAAGAGTTAAAGAAGTCGAGAAGAAAAAAAAAAAATCTAAAGAATATCACAAGGAAGAAACCCAAAATCCACCGGAGTGCATTCGACATGAGCCGCCCTGGACTTCAACTCCCAGCATGCCTGTATAGGGCTGTGGGGGGAGGTTCCCTAAGAGTGACGGACATGTGGCTCCTCCTCTTACTGGGTTGACCCACAAGATACAAGGAACATAAAGGAGAAGGGAAACACACAACCTTCTCATGGCATGGCATGGCATGGCGACGCTAAGCTGGCATTTCATTTGAACCGAATGCAGCTTTACGGAGATAATGGAACAGTCGCTTTAACCCTCGAGATGCCAACAAGTTCACAGAACGACCACAACACTCCGCCGCGTGATAACAGAACCACCTCCGGTTTGTGGTTAGAGGGCCAGAGAGAGACACGCACTGGGAGACATGAAGGCGAAGACGTCGGGCTGCTGGCATCACGTTACGTGCGTCTGGTCCTGAAGAACACGAGAACGTACAGAAAGTCCAAGAAACGGAACAAAGACATTTGAGCCTTCAACAGGACGTCACTCTGAGTGTGAAGAGCTGACCTTGAAGTTCACTAAACGCTTAACATGACGACACTTGGACTGTGGAGTCCTTCATGAAGACGAGTCCTGCTAAGGGCCAAAGCCTTTCAGGTGGCTGCATTTTGAACTGTTTGGAGACCCTCGGCAAATGCAGCTAACATTAAATAACTAATTCATTGAACAGGATAATCTGCGGTGGGCTGGCGCCCTGCCTGGGGTTTGTTTCCTGCCTTGTCCCTGTGCTGCCTGGGATTGGCTCCAGCAGATCCCCATGACCCTGTAGTTAGGATATAGAGGGTTGGATGATGACTGGGGTGGCACGGTGGCGCAGTGGTAGTGGTGCTGCCCCGCAGTTAGGAGACCCGTCTGGGTTCGCTTCCCGGGTCCTCCCTGCCTTTGTGGAGTTTGCATGTTCTCCCCGTGTCTGCGTGGGTTTCCCCCCCACAGTCCAAAGACATGCAGGTTAGGTGGACTGGCGATTCTAAATTGTCCCGTGTGTGTGTGCCCTGCCCGGGGTTTGTTTCCTGCCTTGCGCCCTGTGCTGCCTGAGATTGGCTCCAGCAGACCCCCATGACCATATAGCGGGTTGGATAATGACTGACTGACTGACTGAATGGGATAATGAAAAAGAACAAAGAAGATAAAGAGGAGCCCCTCTGAACATGAGCCGCTTTGGGGGTCCAGCATTATTAGTGATACGCAGAACTGTAGCGGGGCTACATAATAATAGGATTTGTTTTTGGTTTCATCGTCCTGTTTATTGTGTGCGTCAGTAAATGTTGTCCCCGTAAGTGCAGAGGGGAAGGATGATGGCGCGACACCGCAGCCCCGGGACACAAATCACCCGTTAACTCAAAGGATCCATCCGGGACACCCGTTAATACATCCGGGACATTTTACATTTAAAAAAGATGCACAAAGGCGAGAAGAGAACGGAGACAATTCAGCCGATCATTTCAAACTCATCACTGCCGTTCGTTCCACTGCTCGCTTTTTCGGATTCATCGCAGCCATTGGCAGGACTTTTAACGGGGAGGTCGTTCTGTTTTCGGGAAGGAGCCCAATACAGCAGAGCCAGCATGAACACCGCCGGACTTTACTTTTGGACTCATTCATCAGCACATTTTAATCGCTGCGTTCACCTGCTCCGTGTTACGTGCTTTTGTTTATTGTTAAGGGGCAATGAAGGGTTAACGGAAATATCTGTGTGTTCGTGTTCTTCAATGGTAATCGGGCGCTGGTGTTTTGTTTTATTGAATGTTCGTCTGTCTTTTCAATTTACAGTATACTGTAGCCGTGTTTGATTTTACTTTTAGAAACCTCAGGCGATCCAAGGGATAGTCCTGGCAGTGCAGTGGCCGGTCTGGCTGAGGCTCGGCCGTTACAAAATAAAAAAGCAGGCGAACCTCACGGCATTGACACACCACGTGTACTTCAGGCTGCAGGTGTTCATGTGCGTCTCTGCCACTTCGTTTTTAAATAAAGATCTCAATTGAATGAGAAAACACACAACACACACACACCCCCCTCCTTACTAACAGGAGCCCACCTGTCATAATGGCGCGTCTTTACAAATTCATCATTTCCAAACCACTCAGACCTTCACGGGATGCGAGTGCCAATCTCTGCCTAAACGCCATCTGCTGGCAGCTCCTAGCGACTTCTAAATCCAAAGGGAGGAAGAAGGAATAAAATAAACAGAGTGGCACCAAATTTGCATCAGCCGGAGATTCCCGAGCCATTCAGGACGGTTTTCCTACCTTGAGACATTTGATAAATGCGACTCCTGGCCTGGTTTGGGGCAACGTCTGAGAAAAATAAAAATGAACTTGGGAGAAAACCCAACCGGGGTCCACTCATTTCCTGCCACGCACAGACAGTTTGACGTGTTCTGGTAGTCGGATGCCCACTATGCCAGTTACGATGACAATCTCAAGCCTAAAGATGCATCACAGACAGAAATGAGACTGGACTTGAAGAGGGCGCCACCGCAGACCCCATCGAGGGGAGTCGGGAAAGGGCAGTTGCTAGGTAACAGTGGGGTGGGCGGGACTTCCTGTCTAGTGATGTGCACTGTGGTGCATTTTAGGGGGTCTTCCTGTATAAAATAATCGGCACACAGTAGGGTCACACGTGTCACGCACAGGTGAACGAGGCTTTAGACAGCAAGACTCCTCGTTTTTACCTGTCAATCAAAAAACTTTAAACCCCCCCAGTGAGTTCTGCGATTTCAAAGTCGCCTGGCAAATGAGTTTTAGCGTCGGCTTCACAAAGCTTACTGTTCTGCTCATCACCGCACTTTATAGAGATTTGTGCACAGCTCACTCTTTGGGGGTGCCACTGCAAAGGCAAGCGAGTACGTGCCCCTCTATGTGACAGCCTGTCCCCATTTGCTGAACTGTGCGCGTGGCATTACCTGCCAATGGCTGCTTCATCCTGCACAGATCACCCAATGTGGCCCAGAATGTGACGTGTCTATGAGTGCCCATCACTCATCTAAGCAATCGCCTGCTTCACCTATACAGACAGGCTGGCATTGGCTGTGACACTCAGTCTGAAAAGCTCTGGCTTGGGCAATGCCACATTTGTCTCTTTCTGATTATTTGCTCCAATGCCCATTTGTAAGCAGTCCCCATCTTCTCTCCTCAATATACCCAAAGCTTTGATGCACCCTGATCGTGCCCATGGGATCCCTCAGCCTCATTAAATTCATGGCACTCTACACAAATAAGAAGGTTGAGGCAAAAGTTGCTACAAATAATTGAAATTCAGTGGTTACACAGCAAAAGTTAAGCAGAGTCAGTCAGGATGTGGCAAGGACGCCATTGTCGGCTTCTTCCTCTCAGGCATCAAAGCCAGCACCATGCCCACTGTATTACTTTAGTGTGGGCTCAGGGGCGGGAGGGCACCTGTGAAAGTCGCCCCTCTGCCCGCCTGTCTTGCTCATCAGTTTCACTTCCTCGATGACAATATCATGACTGACTGCTTTGCACATGTCATACAGGGTGAGGGCCGCCACGGCGGCAGCCGTCAGAGCCTCCATTTCGACTCCGGTGCGAGCGCTGGTGTGGCATGTTGCGATTATCACAGCTGAGTGGGCAGAGTCCTCCAAAGTCAGAGATACATGCACCTTGTCAAGTGGCAGAGGGTGGCACAGTGGGATCAGTGAGCTGGTTTTCTTAGCTGCCAGTATCCCTGCTATTTGGGCCACTGCGAGGGCATCCCCCTTAGCCAGTTGGTTGTCCTGTACCAAGCGGAAGGCCTGCTCCCCGAGCTTCACCCTGGCATGGGCCACTGCTGTCCGTCGGGTAACTGGTTTACTGCCAACATCCACCATGGAGGCCCGGCCTTCAGCGTCTGTGTGAGTGAGCTGACTATATGTGCCCGGAGGGTCAAATCTGAAGGCAGCTGTGCCCAGTTCATGCCCACTTGCAGTGGAATAACTCAGGACAGAAGAGGGGGTACCCGGTACATTTGTCTGCCCAGTACATGTACACTTCAGGCACATTCCCTGTGCCCTAGCCAGAGCTGCTGCATGGGCACTGTGGCCAGCCTGGCATACAAATTTATACCACCTCATTAAAAGCATTTGGAAGGCATTTTTCCCATTGACTACTGCTAAGAATGTGCGTCTCACCCAGAGCTTTGCACTTGATGCTTGGCATCCAGAAGAGTCTATGTGATAACTCAAGTCGGACTCGGTGTGACGTGCCCGTTGAAAGGTGCTGCTCCAACTGGGACGGAGGTGCTGGAGATGTTGTTGGGTCCTAGCATACAATATGCCAGCATCGTGCCATCTCCTAGAAGTCCTTGCTACTGGAGAAACATGGCACAGAAGACAACTGTGAGGCGCAGAATTGAGCACATTAGGCACCTGCATTGCTGGGCGACTGTGCCAATGCTTGGAGGAAGAATATCTGGGCAGAGATGGGCACCTCAAATGGTCAGCACCTGCAAAATAACAAGAAATGAACAGGGAGACCCTAAACAAATGGAAAACGTCTGGGTGGCACCAGACTGAAAGCTCCTCATGGCCACCCACTACATGTGGCACAAGTGTCTTTGCAATTGGTAATGTCCTTGATCACAAGATTGAGACACATTACAGTTAAGTCACCTGCTTAGGGTTACATGGTGGGGAAGAGATGAAAACTGACATGGCAACCTCTGGGTCCAACGTTCAGTGTTGTGCCCACTAGACCACACTGCCAAGTAAGCTCATCAAGCAAGGTGATGGTGCCAGCAGTGGGATTCCTTTTAGTGAAATTTTCAATGCCAGCCAGCCAGTCAGATTGTTCCATCTAAGTTATGTGCCCCGGCAACACCCATTTAAGATCTCTATTGCCATACCTGGGTAAGGTGGGGCATGAGGTGAGCTCAAGGATAATGCTGACAACCCACCGCCATATTTGGCAAAGCAGGACAATATTTTGATTACAGTTCTATGAAGCTGGTGCCACAGAGTGGAGTCGCATGAAAGACGCCATAAATGTACACAATGCCAACACAAGTCCCAACAGATGCAACTTAACCCACAGAAACACCCAACAAAGGGAAAACAAAAATGAGGAGGCGAGGTGAGGTGAGGTGAGGTGAGGCACAATCACCAGATGTTACGTACAGCGGTATCACCCACCGATCAGGATCATCGGACGGTTCTTCATCTGAGAGATGCTGAACATGCCTGCAGAAGACAAGAGAAGAGATGAGTGAGCCGTGTGTTAGAGAGGCCTGTGTGGCCCTCACTTGTCTCTCTCTCTCTCACACACACACACACACACACACACAGAGACACCAGACTGCGGGTGTTCACCGTCACATTCGTCCAGGAGAGCTCACATGTGGAGAGGTGGATACGCCATTTTCGTTCATCACCTCCTTTCGCTCACCTGCATGCTGTTTCTTTTTGCGTCCCACCGCAGCCCCTATGATCTGCAGGAGCTCCTCCTCTGAGGCCCCAGCCCTCAAGCAGTCTCTCAGACTGACCTCGGAGTTACCGAACAGGCAGACCTGAGGGGAAGAAAGTCAGAAAGGGGTGTTTGGGGTACATACAGTAAACCTGTAGATGAGCACTTTACTCTACGTAAGTGACAAGGAATAACTGATGGAAAGACAGGACAATCAGCTGACTTATTACTCCAAATGTATCCTGGGATAGTCCTGTTAGTGGGTGTAGGCCAGGACTTAGGGCCGTCTGCAGTGGTGGGGACACGTGTAGATGTTTTAGGGGAGTGTGTTGGTGTTAACACATGTCTCTCTATTATAAAATTATTCCGGTGGGAGGAGACGAGACGTGATGTTCACGTGAAGATCACAGAAGACACTTAAAAGACCCGCGAGACTAAAGAGATTGGCCATGGCGACCTCAAACATGAGACTCTGTGCCAAGAGATTGACCCAGGAACGTCTCGTCATGACGTAGAACATGAGATTTTTGCAAGACACGTCCTACTTACAACCAAAGAAGAGCACGGGGAGGAACACACTCAGTCGTGTGAAGGCTTTGAGCAGACAGATCCAGGGTCTCAGTGCATATAAAGTGTCGAAGGATGATACGTTATAAATGAAACGTCGACGACTAAGCGAAGAAGAAAGCAGCGCAAAGAAGACAGACTCAAAAGCGTTGGAGAAAAAAAAGAAAAAGAATAATCGAGATGCAAATTCAGAAAATAAGGAAAGTAATTATCAGCCCGGAACAAGTGGAACTGAAAAACAAAGCAGGTCCAATCGGTCATTAGCGCCGTACACATGCAGAGCAGGTCTGAGATTATGAAAGCAGTGGAATTCGAAAGGCTCAAAAAAAAAAAAAAAAAACGGCGCAATACAAATGTGGAGACATTTAAAGAACATGAAAGTAGGAAAATTAGAAAGTATAAAAAAAAAAAAAGTAAAGATCGCAGGAGTGTAAACAAACGGAAATTATTACTCAAAAAACGGAAAATAATCAGCACGGACCAGGTGTCACTGAAAGAAAAGCAGGATAAAGTGAGGTCAGAAATAAAAGACAAAGAGTAGAAAACAAAGTAAAACGTCATAAAGAGGTTAAAAAACAAGGGGGGGGGGCAAACACATGCAGAGCAGGTTAGAGAAAATGAAAAGTGGAATTGAAAAGACGCGTAGAAACACAAGCAGAGCGAGAGACAGAATATGAAAGCAGAAAAAATGACAAAAGAAAGAGTAAGTGAAGATCACATTAGCGCAAAGAAAAGAGAAATTATTACTCGGAGAAATAACGAAAAGGCGAATCGAGATTGAATATATGGACACAGGTGATACGTCAGGAATATGGAAATATTGTAAGGCTTTGAAGTTTAAGTCAGAGAATTTCAAACACGGAGTTTACCTCACACGCATTTATTGGTTACTTTGCAAAAGAAATGATGAACTGCTGATGATGATGAAGATCGCTGTGTCTGTGCTGAAATTCCAAACAGAGACACCTGTCCTGAATTAGGGTACAAAGTCATTAAACACGTCTCACAGACCTCATTTAAAAGATTCAGCACGTTGGGACTCGAAAGATTTCAAATATTGCTTTTTACGGAAGTTCTGAAATAAAAGTGAAACTAATGAAATAGCAACAATTCAAAGAAAAAAAAAGTGTGTATCTGGAAAAACAAAAACAGGGGTTGACGAGCGAAGCCCCCTAGTATAATATATTTAAATACTGAACATGTTGTAGCAGTGCTACTATTAGTTAAAACTAAAACTGCATCTCCCAGCAGTCCCTGCAGGGGTCAAAGGTGGCCAGAGTGGCTCAAAGGGAGGGCAGGTGTCCAAAGAAAAGAAAAAAGTGTTTTTAGTTGTATTCTGTCTGTCTGTCTGTCCGTCTGCCTGCCTGCCTTCTGTTGATTTAGTCGTCGTGTCCTGGATTGTTTCGTTGTTGGGGTCTGCTAAGGACTGATAGGGGGTCATGGCCTTCCAGCAAGAAAAGGAGCGCTCCTGAACTGTCCACCCGTCTTCACCACTTTCAGGACTACTGGTTTCTTTCATTCCCTTACAACGTACAGATCTCTGGACTTATACGATTGTCATCATTCATTACATCCGATGCCGTTTTCCATGGACTTTGCTGTTGGAGTTGTTTGTATTTATGTGTTTAATGTCATTTTGCCGTAGGGGTACAGGGGTGGCATTGTTTCCATTTATTTCATATTCTTTAATTGTTGTTTGATTCCCGTGTGCTTTATTTTGTCTCTGTTTGTGAGTGTGTGCGGGTCGGGCCAAGGCTGGGAGCGTCCCTGGGATCTCCTCCATAAAAATAAATAAATCACCGTCATCTTGACGGTGTGAATCTTAGCGGCTCCGGAACACTACAACGTCATATGTATTTGGTTCAGATGTGATGTCTGAAGGCTTTGTGAAGTGCAAGCAGGGAGACACGGGTAGTGGAGACAACAATGGGCACAAGGATCACCTTGTCTATTCTCCACAAACGGAACCTTCTGCATTTTATTTGCGTGTGTATTTTGGTACAGCAATGTCAATCATACCATAACATACTGTGCCGGTCCCGGTTGGCTCTAGCTGCTACAACATCTTTGAACCCGGAACCACTGATAACATGACCAGGATGATGAGCCTGGCAAATGAGGACACAAACAAGACCAGTAAGGTGCAAGAAAAAGGGTTCAGTGTTCCAATAAATAAAAGACAACATTCATGGAGGCTCAAATGCCAATAAAACGAGACTGAAATCATCGGCAGGTTAAAACCATCACAAGCTGCAGTACTTCTTTCTGAAATCGGACGTCTCCTTAGCTCATCCTTATAGGCCTCCTTAGCATGAGGAGACGTCCATCGACAGCACAGTTAACTCTCAAAACTCCGGCGGGCTCGTGTTCCTCGCCCTCACAGCTTGGCAGCCCGGGTATCCTGTTAGACCCCCACTCTGTCTCCTGTCTGACACCACTGGAGTGGCCTGAAGACAGGAGCCCATTGAGAGCATTTGGCCTCTCCTTCATAGCACTCCCTGTCCCTCAAGTGCCAGCCACACTCTGCTTTTGGGACCCCAGCTCTGGACTGACTGCCTGCCTGCACTCCACATCACGGCGGCTCTCACGATCCTGCTCTCTTTCTTCATTACCGTCTCCCTTCATAACTCTATGGGTGCTAATTACCTACAAGTCACAGAGATTCCAAGTGGAGCAGCTGACTAATCACACAACTAGGTCACCATCCACACCCACAGTCCTCACGGCCGCCCAACTCTGAAACTGTACGCACACCCATGATACCTGAGCCACGATATTTTTTAAAAACTTGAGCTGCCACAGGCGTCCGTTTCATTACACATACCATTGTCAAAGCCTGCTTACTCCTGAGCAGAGTCACAGGGCAGCTGGAGCCGACACCTGACTAGGAAAAGAAAATCAGGCGAGTGAAGTCGATCATCCAGCTGGCGGTGGAAGTCTAAGGTCAATCGATTTTCTGCCTGTCGAGGACACGTCTATTTGTTGTGTGTCCACATACGATTCTTTATTTATCACGGTAAACATGTCCTTGTCCTAGAGTGTCATTGAATGCTGTGGGTGCTGACAGAGATTTGTCAATTGATTAGCCATGTACAGTAGCTCTGAGAATTGAATACCCAAAGAGGAAAATGACCTCAACCAGTCGCCACATGTCACGTCTAAAACCTGGATGTCCCATTTCAAGATCCTTCTTTTTAAGTGATAGTCCATGATGGAAAAGAAAGGAGAGAGAGAGAAGGATTCACACAACGAGAAGAATCCTGCCACATCAGAACAGATTATTCAAGGCCTGTACTGAAGGAAACGTCCATAACTTGGATTAATGAAAAGGTGTGTAGAAATGCACTTCGGAGGACTAAGGAGACAATCGGGACACAACACGCTCTACAATGGCAACTCTCCACGATACCAGCAAAATCGATACTCTTGTTTTTAGGTCTCTGAGCCGCCACTTTACTCTTGGATTAATTGATTTCTTTCAGGACTGGTTCGATTCAGGGCCATGGAGAGCAACGGAGGTGGAAAGACTGAAAGATCTGAACTTTTCTGTGTAAGTAAATGAATTTTGTAGGTGAAATATTTGAAATGTTTAAAATTATGAACAGAATAAACACCGTGGATTCCAGCTGTTACATTAAATTCATTAAGAAGTTGGAAGCTTGCTTAGGGAAATCTCATACAACAAATACAAAGGTCTTCTACACACAGAGAACCAGAGACACATGGAATAAGTGACAAAGTACTTTAGGGACCTTCAAATGTCGAATTGAAGATATTGTGGAAAGTCAACGAGAATAAGATGGACAAGTCTGTTGTCCTGAATGGCCTATTCTTGCTATAATAATGGTGCTATATAACCAAACACCCTACTAGCCTTCCTTTTCACATCAGTCCACCATCTGTATGCAGTGAACAGGCCACTATGACTCCTTGGTTCATATCTTCATATGATGTATTTAATGTTTCATGACTTCATTTATTAGAGCCCTCCATGAATTGACTTGTGATGTGCCACCTTGTTCATTTCTGCCCATTTCAGTTTTTAACCTGTGGGTGTGTGTTTAGTTCTGTTCGTCAACTTCATACACTGGAGAAGTCTTAACAGTGACCCCCACTGCCAGCAGAACCATAAACCTTTACTTTATTTAGCGCCTTTCCAGAGGCCAGCATTACATGATGGCTTCCAGGTAATTCAAATAAAATAGAAAACTGACCTCTAAATACTGAGCCAGACATCTGGTCTCTTAAGCAATAAAGCGAGTGTCACCTGGGACATGACACTCGTCCACCTCAAGTCACCCAGATTCCAACACAGCTTTAACCATTAGTGATCAGATCCTCTGAGCTCTCAAGGACAGCACAGCATGTACCCTGTACAAGTCACACTATAGGACCAGTCATGTCATTATCAAGTGACACACGTCACTTGATGAGGTCCATGTGCCTCAATACTCATTCATATTTTGAGTACATTTTTCAAAGGTTGTAAGGCACCAACCAAGTTAAAAGAGAAACAAGAAGCTGAAGTTTTACCTTTAAGTTGCCATCAGCGGTGATTCGCAGCCGGTTACAGGAGCCACAAAAGTGATCAGACATGGAAGTGATGAATCCCACCTGACCTTGAAAGCCCGGCACCTGGAACTTCTAAAAAATAAAAAGAAGAGAAGGACACGTGGAAACTAGGAAGTAAGAAATGACAAGAGGCCCAACTTAGACTGGCAGTTGGGCACTGGCCTTGTGTACCAAAACCATAAGGTTTGGAAAAACAATGAGGGGCACCAATAGTTAAATACGAGTTATTGCTTTAGCCTCGCACACTTGGCTGGCGACACAGTGAGCAGAGTTCACACCTTGCTAACACACAAAACCCACAGACCATTTTAGTCGGATGATTTTTTTGTAGGTCAATAGTCACTGGTGTACTGGTTGTGAATGCCACCTCTTAACAATGAGGCACAAGAGGCTGCTTAGAGCAGCCATTAGTTGGGCACCTCAGGCCTATTTTCCACTTTCATTCTAATCAATAAAAACAGTAAGTAAGTGCGGATAGAGTGAGATGAGGAGATGTGGGCCAGGTTTAGAAATGCAGGAGGTTTTTATCATTGTAAAGTGTTTGACTCAGTTGATTGAGCTACTGAGTGGGACATCCTGAGACCTTGTGGGATCCCCCCAAAGTTGCTAGATATCTTGGCCAGCCTGCACACTGGTACTGTGAGTGCTGTGCAGAGAGGAGGCAGAACCTCTGTGTTCTTCTTAGTTGATTCTGGGGTCCGTCAACTGTGGGACATCTGTTGGTGAAGAGAGATTCACTGACCTTGATTTTGCTGATGACGTGAGAAGTGTCCAGCTGCAGTCAGGACAGTATTAGGCCTCGGACAAATCCGAGCACTTCGGACACTATGAGGTCCATAAATTGACGCCCCCTTCTGAAGCCCCTCCCTTGTGTCGCTGGTGAACTGACGCCTGTATTATACGCCCCTCATGATGATTTCAATTCCCTTTAGTTCCTGCACTCAAATGTGTATTCAGCATTTATTAAACTTTTAAACTATCGAGTTCTGCATCCAAAGCAGTTGTTTGGTGTCATATATTAGAAACAAGTTAAACAAGAAAATCTTAACATTTTGTATTTGATAGTATTTTTATACTTTTTTAGTTTTATATCTGCGTTTGCCATGTCTCATTTTTTAATACGTTAGTTATATGCTGCACTCAACAGAGTATTGGCTCTGTGGCAAAGGATCTACACTGGTAATCAGAAGGTTGAGCCCTTATAAAAATGGGAAATGCTACGGAAGAAGATGAAGAAGAAAAAATGATATGCTGCACTCAGCTACGATTAACACTACATATTCTTATAGACTCTGATCAGAGTGAATCATATAATTTGTGTAAACAGTCAAAATATGCAACACTACGCGCTGGACATTTAGGAGCTCTTGAGTGTACTGTCTTTATGGTCCTCTCTGTGTTACATCATTAATACTGTATGATTATTGGTGTACAAAATTTGAATATTTATATTAACGAAGCATTAATTGTGGCAGAGTTTATGATCCCGAGGAATGACGCACTCACCCTCAGAAGCACAAAGAGTTATAAAGTAGTCGTTTGAGTCGCCCAGCTTAGACCTTCCCTGTTAGCTGAGCGGCTTTGCATACCCACTGAGGATCGCAGCAAGTACGAAGAGGAGTTTATTACATTAGCACAACAGTTTATCCTATCCATCCATCCATCCATTATCCAACCCGCTATATCCTAACTACAGGGTCACGGGGGTCTGCTGGAGCCAATCCCAGCCAACACAGGGCGCAAGGCAGGAAACAAACCCCGGGCAGGGCACCAGCCCACAAACACACCCACACACCAAGCACACACTAGGAACAATTTAGAAACGCCAATGTACCTAACCCGCGTGTCTTTAGACTGTGGGAGGAAACCGGAGTACCGGAGGAAACCCACGCAGACACGGGGAGAACATGCAAACTCCACGCAGGGAGGACCCGGGAAGCGAACCCGGGTCTCCTAACTGCGAGCCACCACGCTGCCCCAGTTTATCCTAGTGAAGCTATTTTATTTATAATAAATATATATATATTTTTTTTTTTTACACACATTCAGTTTGCCACCATTACTATAATAGTACATTTAGCACAAAATTTTACTGCTAACACGGGGGTAGGGTCGTGGAATGTGGGTGGAGTCAAAAGAGATGCAGCTGAAAGGGGCCTCAGAATGTCTCAGGTCACTTAATCTGTCCGAGGCCTAAAACTGTCCTAACTGCAGCTGGACTCAATTGGACAATGCTGTGATCTTCGCGGAGTCAATGGAGGCTCTGATTGGGACTCTCGAGAGACTGAGCGAGAGGTCTGAGGGTCTGGGCTTGTAAATGTCCTGATAAAAACCAAGAGCCAGGCCTTTAATGATCTATTGGGTCTGTTAGTGGAGAGTGTCGACCTCGTCGAGAGGTTTAGTTACCTCGGCAGCAACATTCATGTCTTTGGCGACTGTTCCTATGAAGTCAGTAGATGGACTGGGAGAGCATGGGGGTGTCATGAGGTCACTGGAAAGGGATATGTGGCGCTCCTGATATCTCTGCAAAAAGTCTTTAGAGTCCTGGGGCCTCATGTATAAATGGTGCGTACACACAAAAATGTTGTGTAAAAACGTTTCCACACTCAAATCGCGATGTATAAAACCTAAACTTGGCATAAAGCCACGCAGATTTCCATGGTACCTCATACCCGGTCGTATGCAAGTTCTGAGCTCGGTTCTGCAGACTGGCGGCACCCAGCGTCAAAGCAGTGCTACTGTTCCTGTGTGGTTTCCCTTTCTTTTTCAGATCCACATCCCTGTCGCGGCTTTATAAATACACTGAAATTAACCACATATTGTTTATTAGTTTAATTCATCTGATTGTAATTAACCTGTAACAATATAATGGTCCACAGAATACCATAACTGCTTTAGCGTTGTTACTCTCACTGTACCTTCTTCTTCTTCTCTCAGCTGCTCCCATTAGGGGTTGCCACAGCAGATCATCTTTTTCCATATTCCTCTCACTGCACCACTCGGAGTATTTATATCACTGTATCTGAGTGTGAGTCACAGCTGTACAGCAGCTGATCGGATTATCAGTATACAGCATCAAGCACACGCTGCCTCAGCCATGCGCACAGTTTATTTGAACTGCTCTCATATGACAAACGCTTCAGAGCCTTTCCTGTACGGACCTCGCGGTTCACAAACAATTTCATCCCAAGAACTCTAAACGCACTCCGCCAGCCCATCAAGAGCTCCTTGTGGAACTGTTAGGACTTATAAGTACAATCACCTCACTGGAAACTTGCACTACAGTTATAATATTACACAACCTGCGCCACAAAGTGCGTATTTACATATGATGACAATGAAATAAGATGAAATGCAGCAAAATATATTTATTACATTATACAGATAAAACGTTAACATCATTTAAATAATGTATATTGTTAATAATTAAACATGTGAGGACACGGTGCCGCAGCGCTAGCAAGGAGCTGGCGCTCCGTTCACAGATTATTCCTGCCTCGCGCTGTATTCTTGCTGGTGCTGGCACAACACTGGAAGGTTAGATGGATAGAATAATTAAACACGTACTACGAAGATATTTCAGTGTTCCTTAAAAATTTTGAAGAATCTGCGTTCTAAGCTGGCGATTGGGTATTTGGAGAAAGAAAAGTAAGGACAGGAATTGGAGGTTAGTACGTTTGAAAGAGACAGGACTGCTTCAATGAATTATTTCATCGAAGGTCGCGCACAGCGCAGCAGCATCTTACATGAGACATGAACAATCACTGCGCCACCATGTTCCCATGTTTAATAACGTGCTTTAACTCCTATTATCATGAAAATGATATCACGTATACATCTCAGTATTTTAATTATTCAGAGAGCTGTAATATCACGAATGTCATGGATTCTGTGTCCTGTCGGAGGAAAAGAAAGCCCAGAAGCACCTAATGATTCATACACACAGAGCACATGAAAGATCAGTTACAAAACAAAGCATTTAATGTGCTACTTTAATTACGATGTGATTTGAGAAACTAGTAAATTAAATGATTTTAAGATGAAGTTTATGATGTTTTACTTTAATGACAAAATAAAATACATGATTAAAGTGGAAATTTCAAGATTAAAGTTGACATTTTGTGCTTTTTTCCCCACTGTGTGCCTATTTTTTTTTTTTAACTCTGTACCCGAATAAGCTTTCACATGACACTCAGAGGGTGGGCTACAACCCCCCTTTTCGCGGTGACTTTGATATGTGACTTCTTTTTTATTTCAGGCACCGTGCGACTTTGTGAACTTGAGCTTTCGAGTTTCTCCGACACGTTATGTCACTCGATTAGCTTCCTTTTGTTGTTTTTCCCACTGTTTAAAACCAACAAATAGTACGTTTTTCTTTGCCTCCACTTGGTATTCACTAAAATTCTATTTTCCCTCGTGCTTTTGCCATTGTCTTTTCACAGAACACTGAGCCTAAGGGCTATTTATATTGATTTGCATATTCAAAGAGGCGTAATTCTGGGAGGAGTTGGGGCGTTACATAAAGCGTGTGCACGAGCGTTGCTTTTCACACTGATAGGGATTTATGTAGCAGAAGAACGTGGAAGCTGCCGTTTGCACGGATTTATGCATCTGGATTTTTTTGTGTGTAAGCACATTTCCGCTTTTGTTATAGTGTGAATTCTACGCACAGTGTTATGCATGAGGCCCCTGGTGCTTCCTGTTTTGCTATATGGTTGTGAGATATGGAGACTATCCAGTGACCCGAGATGGAGACTGGACTACTGCGTCTTTCCTGAAGATTCCTGGGTACTGTATTTTTCTATTTTGTTAAATAAATCCTTCATTTAAGGATTCTTTCTTTGCCCTTTTGTGAACAAGCCTGAGGTTTACGGTCATCCTCCTCCGCTTTGTGGGGATTTTTGCTATATTTTGGAACCTTTCTTTATGTTTTTTAATCTATTAAGCCAGTTTACCTCACTTTGGGCCGAGCCATATTATAGGATGCAGGTACATTTCTGGGGCAGGTTGATCTGGAATGAGCGAGTCCCTTCTAAGCTAACCAATGAAGATTCTAGTCTGCATTGTGGTCATTTTTTAAGGTCCCACACCATTTTCAGTATATTTGGGTCTCCTCATCCTTACTACTACACTAATTCAGGACCACCGTGCACAACCAAATAGAAAAGACTGAACCTTTCCAATTTAAGAAAACAGAATGAGGCAGTGCCCTGAATGAAGAATTTCAAATTATGACACTATTAGGATAGTGGATCCAGACTTACTTTAAAATCGATTCTTGAAGAACACGGGAAAACCCAGCTCTTCACGCATAGAGCCAGAGATACACTGAAAAAAATTACCAACATTTTTCCAATATTTTCATCACTTTCAGTCCCTTTCTACCTTTTTCACAGATCTCTTTGGAAAACTTCCTCCCAGCACCACAGGAGAGATGGCAGACAACCTCTTCTTTCTTTGTTTTAGGCAACTTAAATCTTGACTACGTCCCAAAGGAAAAACTCTGACATATTTGTGCTGAGCAGCTAATAGGAACAAATTTCACTTGATACCTTTTTGTTAAGCTCAACTGATTTGTGACCTACAAACAAACAAAAAGCTATTCTGCATGAGGACAGTGTAATAATATTATGATAAAAATATGTACTTAGAAAAACATACTGTAATACATTAGAACTTATTACAGTTTAACAATGACAAAATCTAAGAAACTAGACTGGTTAGCTAGCCTGGAGGAATACAGGTGGGATGAGATGGAAGGTCATTCAGCCATCTGGCACAACCTGATATGGAAGAGAATATTGCAGAGAATACAGTGGCAGGCTGACGTGAGTTTGGTAGGAAGCTGGGTGGCTGGCGGCTGGGACTGTGCTACTCGTCTTATTCCCCAATTCTTCACTTTTCAGATTCTTCTCTCTCCCCCTGGGCTCACTTTGTCTGTTGGGCCAATCTCACTGGTCTACCAGGAACTTTCAGCCATACTGGGATCCTTTTTAACAGGATGGTTTTGAGAAAATGTATGCTGCAGGGAAGGGGGGGGGTCACTGATTCCTTATGTCACTGCAAGTTTTTCTATTTGTTCTCACATACAAATGTCAAGAGTGCCTGGCGGTGGTTTTGGGTGTTTATCTTAAAATACAGGGAAGGTTTGTTTCTTTCTAGAATGGAGATGAACACCCCAGAAGATGAAAGGTCATTCACCCGTCTGGCACAACCTGATATGGAAGGGATATGGAAAATTTATGATGGCCCTTCCCAGTCCAGGAAGAAAGCATGGGATGAAATTGGGGATGAATCTACCAGAGTTGGAATGAAGTAGGGTGTCTGTTAAGCCACTGGTCCAAGAGGTACGTCAATAAAGCTGGACTAAGATAAATACAGAGGTGACAAAGAAGCTCAGGATCTCTGCCATTTTTTTGATCAACAGAGGAACAGAAGCCCACCTCGTTTCCAGCAGCCATATTCAAACAGGCCATGCCACCTGGCCTTATGTAGATGGCATGCTGAATCAAGGACCAGGCTGGACCAGAACATAAGACAGAGCCACCTGAACTGATTATTACATACCATTGTATTATTATTATTTTGTCAACACTCAATCAAACTCTACTTAGACTTTAGGAATATTATTGTCTACAATACATAATGAATGCTCCTATAACTTTGTCTCTCCTGCCTGTCCTGGAACTCAAATTATGGACTGGGGTTGGAGATATAAAAGGAAGGGGGAGAAGTGCTGAACTGAAGGATGTGATGTTGTAGTAAAAGTATGAGATTTGAAGACTACATAATAAAGAGTATAAAGGGGAAATCGGGTCACCCTAAGACCCTACCACAAGAAAACAACTTCCTACCTGCTTGATATGATGAACACAAAGACTACACATTCAATGTGAATGTTCCAGGCATCCATTTATTTTTCGGCATTCCCATTACAGCATTGTGGGAGGTCAGAGTTGAACCCTACCCAGGCAGTGAGGTGAGATTTAAACCTGGAGAGGACATCTCTACTGGCACTTGTCAAGGACGGTTAACCTGAACTGTACATCTTTGGAATGTGACAGGAAACTAGAGTACCTGGAGAAAAGCCACGAGGACACAAGTAGAACACGCAAACTGCACACACTGCTCAGGCTTGCTCATGACTGCTTATGGCCTTGTGTTTAAATTCAACCCCATTATTTTTTTTTTTTTAATTAAACTTAACTTATTTTTATGATAAATTACCTACCTTATTAAGATAGATATCATGCAAAATAAGTAATACACCTCCTTCAGTAACTTAAATTGTTTAGAATAACCCTCAGTGTTACAGTCTTAACAAATTTTTGAAAAAACTCGATCATGTGCTTAATGTACTGTAATTACTCATCAAGACACACCTCGCTTCTTGTAGTCTGTGAACATGGCTCCGGCCTGCTCCCCTGCATTGCTCGATACCCTTGGCGGTGTGGACACAAGGCCAACCTGAACTGCCCAGTGTTGCAAATATTAAATGTGTCCGTTTCTTCAGACTGGCACACCCAAACACATTGGTATTTTAGACAGCCCGTCCCTCAACCCCCCTAATCCTATGCTTCACCCAAGCCTGACTGGCTCACCTTTGACGTCTCGGTGCCCTCAGCAGGAAGTGGCTTTAGGTCAGGCCACTGCTGCCGGACCCGATCCAACATCTCCTGGTAGCTCACCATCTTTTTGAAGTTCCATTTATTGCCTGAGAAACAAAAGAGAGAAGGCCTCAGTGATATTGGAGGAATATTTTTGAGACATTGAATAAACAAATATTTTGTTTTCTGGACTAATGTTTCTAACTGTCTTTCCTCTGTTAACATTCCCCTTCTCCTTTTTTATGCTTACTTTTATCCGGCAGAGGTTATTTTGTCTGGGTACAACTGATACTAAAATGATCACAGCCTATCGCTGGAAATATCCCGACTCTCTGTATACTTCTGGAAATCCCCCTTCTTTAATCTATCTTACTCAAACTTTCGGCGGCATGGATCAATGGGTCATCTGGCTCCATTGCAGACAATACAGTGGCAAGCTGACGCGAGTTTGGTAGGAAGCTGGCTGGCTGGCGGCTGGGACTTTGCTACTCGTCTTATTCCTCAATTCTTCACTTTTCAGATTCTTCTCTCTCCCCCTGGGCTCACTTTGTCTGTTGGGCCAATCTCACTGGTCCACCAGGAACTTTCAGTCATACTGGGATCCTTTTTAACAGGATGGTTTTGAGAAAATGTATGCTGCAGGGAAGGGGGGGGGGGTCACTGATTCCTTATGTCACTGCAAGTTTTTGTATTTGTTCTCACATACAAATGTCAAGAATGCCCGGCGGTGGTTTTGGGTCTTTATCTTAAAATACAGGGAAGGTTTGTTTCTTTCTAGAATGGAGATGAACATCCCAGAAGATGAATGACATCATTAGTGCTGCCCCTTCCTGGAGCCGACTTTCAGACAAGTCCAAACTCTTCGTAGTGAAGCTCTCTGACAGCCTGAGGAGCGGCACTCTATAGTCTGGACCTCCTTCAGCTATTATTCTCTTGCTTTTTTTTCCCACCTTGATGTCCCCTGGAATCCCCAACCCTTTTTCTAAGTATTTACAATTTCTTATTAAGCTAAATAATAAAAAAAAAAAAAAAAAAAAACTGAGCACACATACATATACAGGTATGTGCCACTTAACATCCTATTTTATGGAATGCATTTTAAATGTTATGTGATTTGGACTTTGTGTGAACAGCATATCATAAACAGTATAATAATTCTTTAATAATAATTCTTTGTATTTATATAGCGCTTTTCTCACTACTCAAAGTGCTCAGCAATTGAAGGTTAAGGGCTCAGCTCAAGGGCCCAACAGAGCAGAGTTCCTTTTGGCATTTACGGGATTCAAACTGGCAACCTTCCGATTCCCAGTGCAGATCCGTAGCCTCAGAGCCTCCACTCCGCCTTTTAGGAAAGCTACATGAGATAATGAAGTGTAACCGATTTGACTAAACACAGAGAGCTAATGCTACAGCACTCCAGAGACGCACCATTGGGTGCTGCTGCCTACGAGTCAAATCACACTCTGCTACACGGTAAACCTTTTATTTGTAAGTAGGGAAAGTTCACATTAAAAGAACGATAGAAAGTACAGAACTGGCAGTGTAACTGCTTTGTATACAAGAGACATGACATACGTATGTGGGAAGCTGTTACGTTCACTACACTCCATTTCACCCTCTACATTCTGTTCTCCGATCGGGATTTCTTTTTTTTTTTTTATTAATTTTATTGCAATCCATACAAAGCAATCAAGTTTTTACAAAAAGAAAAATTGAGTTAGGGATTTCTGAACTCCATCATAACTTTATGGGACCATGGACATTGCCTGAACACACGTTATGTGGTGCATAGCTGTATTGTGAAATATGACAATAAATAAATATTAACAAAATGACATGTGAGCATGAATAATTACACACGTTACAAAATGTGAATTTTAACACATTTGCAAACCTTTGCTGAAAACATGTTTGTTACTGCTATTGAGTTTAGAGTGATAGGCAACTCATCAAGTCACTCATCAACAAATACATCACTTCTCGTTTAGTTAAAAAGCAGGATGGTACACCAAGGCCAGTTGGTATCAAAGGTATATTCTGATATCTCGGTATTTATGGGTAACCACCCACCAGTAGAAAAACTAAATACCCAAAAAATCTCAAAAACACTTTGACAGATTTACTTGAAATTTGGTGACGTTATAGAAAAAGAAAATGAACCATCACGTTCTTAGGTGTGTTTGCATATGTCGTCATGTCATGTCATGTCGGTCTGTCCGTTCACATGAAACAACTCAGCCCCCCGCGCCCCAATTTTGTTAAGATGTGGCCCACTTATTTTTCAAAGAAATGTGTCGAGACAGTTCAGTTTTCATTGCGATATCTTGAGCAGATCACACTGCACAATGTTTTAAAATTTCAAAAATTTCCCATTGAAGAGCACCAATGAATTTGTGAACTCGTCCATCTTTCAGCGGAGAAACGTTCTGTGCGCCTTCGACTAGGAATTTGTTTACGGTTTCATTTTCACCTTGTGAGTGGCTGCTTGAATTTATTATCATACTTTTGTATATTTTCCTTTTTTACTCATCTGACTGCTGACTTTAACAGCAGCCGCCAAACTACTACTCGGTAATTTCTAGAATTCTGCATATGTATTGAGGGCCTTGAAAAGAAAGACTTCTGTCATCTTTAGTGCAATCCAAATCTCGCATTTGGAGCTTTTAAAGTTCAAATTTTTTAAATGCCAAAGTGGTAGGACATATATTTTGGTAAATTCATACTGTATATTATAAATATGAAAACATTTTGTGCACACCACACCAGTTTTTTTTTGTACTGTATGGTGGTGTGTTAAATACCAATAATAACGTTGGTTCAGTGCCCACCTCTAATACACTGAAAGCCCCTGAGCAAGTCACTTCACCTGCAGGTGTTCCAAATGCAAAAATAAGCTGTAATCTGCTGTCCTATGGCTCTGTACCTGACTGGCATGGCATTCACTGCAGAAACTCGCTATTTGTTTTAATTCTTATTTTGTCTTTTATTTTTCTCTTTCTTCATCATGTAAAGCACTTTGAGCTCCATTATTTGCATGAAAATGTGCGACAGAAATAAATGTTGTTGTTGTTTGTATCCTTCACTTTAGAACACAGCTATTACAGTTGCAGTTTACTACCAAAAGAAATCAACTGTTATGACAGTCCATGGAGGTCACGTCTATCATGGAGGTCTAAGAATGTTGCCACGCCACACCACATCACACCAACCCCCAGGGTACTGACCATCAAATGGCATGTACTCGATAAAGCGCACTTCAAGAGGCTTCCTCTCTGTGAGAGACACGAAATCAAGCAGCTCATCTTCATTCAGGCCTCTCATCACCACACAGTTCACCTAAACAAGAACAAAAACCTGTTAGCACACAGAAAAGCCAACGTAGGATGGAGAAAAACAGGACAAGCATCATGACGTGATCACTTTGACAAAGGACAAGAAGGAATTTGCTGGAATGGAGGTTCTCTAGTCCCTGCTTGAATGCCCAATGGCCACCTAATTAATAAATCCTGGGTGACACAGCTGCCCCAAGTATTCAGTGCCCTGGTTAGAACTGCCCCTTTTGTAGGGTCTGTAGGACTCACCGCTGACCCAGAAACATCTGTGGCAGGCAATCTGGCCATACCAGGCTGGCCCAGGATGAGAGGGTGCCTAATTTGGTCCTGCAACAGACTGGCAGGCCATCCAGTGCCATTTCCTGCCTTGTATACACAGAATGCTGCCAGACACTCGCAAGCCTGAATTAGACTCAACAGGCTGAAGAACCTTCATAGCAGTATTGCTTCAGTGACAGAGAGTAAAGGAAGACGAAAGAAGTTAGAAAGAAGTACTGCTTGCCCAGCTGTTCCACTCAGTTGGGCATATTCATTTACCATCTACTGAAAAGCATTTCGTCATAGACTGCATCACATTTTTCATTCCAACAAACGGTGCACTGCAAACATTAACACAACAGTTGAGAATCTAACCGCAAACAGCATATAATTGAGGCAGCAGAAAAACTAACACTGTAACTTCATAAAGGAAAATTCAAACAGAAAAAATATCTACACAATAAAAGCCGAAGGCGGCACGGTGGCGCAGTGGGTAGCGCTGCTGCCTCTCAGTTTGAGGACCCGGGTTCGCTTCCCAGGTCCTCCCTGCATGGAGTTTGCATGTTCTCCCCGTGTCTGCGTGGGTTTCCTCCCACAGTCCAAAGACTTGCAGGTTAGGTGGATTGGCGATTCTAAATCGTCCTGCCCTGCGGTGGGCTGGCGCCCTGCCCGGGGTTTGTTTCCTGCCTTGCGCCCTGTGTTGGCTGGGATTGGCTCCAGCGGACCCCCGTGGCCCTGCAGTTGGGATATAGCGGGTTGGATGGATGGATAAAAGCCGATTTCTGCCCATCTGGCAGTTCCAATCTACTGGACGTGATCTGTGTTAACGGATGGGGTTCACCATGGACTGGAATATATTTTATAAAGCATGTAGTCATAAGCCACACTGAAATTTTCATTCCAGCAGTTGATGTAATTGAAAATTTGATAGCAAACGGCATCCCCATGGGGACAAATAAAGATCTATTTATTTATTTTTCAGGGAACAAACTGAAGTTACATTTAACAAAAAAATATTTTAAAATTCAGGAAATAGAAAAGTATGTTGGAAGCAGGACTAATGTCATTGAGGTTGATTTAATATTCTGAAGGTCTGTATTCATTAATGTAGCAAAATGAAAGCAAAAATAAAAAGTAAATAAGTGACAAGGCTGAATTAGATTCAGCAGGTTATGATAAATAATATGGAAGCACTGGCATCTACAAAAAAAAAGAAAATTCTAATAAGTCTGGCAGTGACCATCACAGAATGACACCTTTGCCACGAGTCAGTACTTGACACGTCTGCCCCATTATTGTAAAGAAGAAGAGTTGAGGAGCAACTTCAGTTTAGCCACACCAACTCACAGAGCAGGACTGCAGAGTGATGAAGAATGTCAGAATGGCCTCTCCACTGTGGCATCACTAACAACTGAGTGCCAAACTGCCTCTGGAAGCAACATCAGCACAAGAACTGTGTGGGGAGCTTTACGAAATGGGTGTCTGTGATACAGCTGAAGACCACCATGTGCAATGCCAAGCGTTAGCTGGTGTCGTGTAAAGCACACTACCCTCAGACTCTGGGGCGGTGAAAATGTGTTCCCTGGAGTGATTAATTGTATTTCTCTATCTGGCAGTCAGAGATGCCAGGAGAAGACCATCTCCCAGACTGCATAGTGCTTGATGTACAATTTGGTGGAAGAGGGACAATTCAAGGGTTTGGGTAGGCCCCTTGATTTCAATAAAAGATACTGTTAATGCTATGACATAAAACGACATTTTACACAACTTTATGGTCACAGTTTGAGGGAAAGCTCTTTTCTGTTCCAGCATGACTATGCCCCTGTGCTCAAAGTCAGGTCCATAAACCCATGGAGGAACTCGAACAGCCTTACCTCAACACTACTGAACACCCCAAAGATGAATCAGCAAGCCAGGTTGTCTCACCCAACATCAGTACCTGACCACACAAATGCTCTTTTGGCTGAATGGGCACAAATCTCCATAACACACACCAGAATCTTGTGGAAAGCCTTTGGAGAAGAGTGGAGGTGGTTGTGGGGCTCGGATATTACGTTGTTATCAGAGGTAGATTTAGCATAGCTGGAACAAGGATACAAATTATGAACCACCTTTTCCTCTACTGCCCTGACGTGTCAAAGCTCCTACCGCATGACTCCGTGTGCTCTTAATGAGAAGTCCTCTTTGCTCCAAATGCTGCACCAAAGGTACTTTCTCTCATCTGCCTCATCCCCCACATGCACACTCACGCTGTCGGCTCTGCCTCACACTGCTCACTGGGGACAACACCATCTGCTTCACTTTTCCCAGCTCTGTGGACTACTTCAAGTCAGAATGTGTGAAGATGCTTGTTGATGGCCACACACCCAGGCCAAGTGCTGTCTATCTGCACTGAATTCCCTACGGCACATTCGGCAGCAGCTCCTTGCAGCTGGAGCCTACTCCAGCAATCACTGGAGGCGAAGCAA
Organism: Polypterus bichir lapradei; assembly: GCA_026402145.1. Taxonomy (NCBI): domain Eukaryota; kingdom Metazoa; phylum Chordata; class Cladistia; order Polypteriformes; family Polypteridae; genus Polypterus; species Polypterus bichir. The sequence continues at coordinate 5,399,938 of JANRMT010027041.1, read as the reverse complement.
GAACCACCACTGGACAGGAAGCCAGCCCATCACAGGCTAAACACACACACACATATACCTGTATATATCCTGGGGCAGGTTTTATTTATCACATTATTAAATTGTGAAAATAACTACACCATGTTGGTACTTAAAGGCATCAGTAAAACCCACCCAACAAAATTATGCATTTGGTGAATGACACACACGTGGAAATTAAGGGGAAGTGCACTTAGGACTGAAATCAGGAAGCACTTCTTTGTGCAAAGAGTTGTGGGACTTTGGAACAAACTATCAAGACATGGAATTGAAACAGAAACCCTGACAACCTTTGAGAAGGATCAGGAGGAGATATTGGGACTGCTTAGCTATTAGCTAAAGAAATGAGTGACAAATGGACTGAATGGTCACTTCTTGTGTGTCCAATTTCTTATGCGTAAAACAACCACTTTTATATAATCTTCCATACACACAAGATCAATGACGGACAACTGCTATTCTGAGTCTGGAGGGCGCATCATGACTTCCACTGCTCTGCAGCCATCTGTATGTACTGTATGTACGTATGTATGTTTTTTAATTTTATATATTTATTAGCCATGCTACATGTCAGCAGGTAATAACAAATATTATTAAATTACACTCTCTTGCCTTCCTTGTACCTTCAGAACCTTTCATCTGTATTTGCATGTGTCTGAACTGCTCTTTATCCGTCTGTTTAGTGCGTTCCCATAAAGCCTGCTTCTCATACTTATTACTGTTTTTGAGGCACCTTCCTCACCTCCTACCCATTTTTATACATCTCGTCTTTGAAGGAGACACTTTGTGTGCCTCTTACGCCAAGTTCCTTATTTCACCTTAGGAATTTGTTAGTTTTTGCAAACTCCTTGGGGTCAGAGCGCAGGGTCAGCCATTGTACAGCGCCCCTGGAGCAATTACAGGTTAAGGGCCTTGCTCAAGGGCCCAGCAGAGTAGGATCTCTTTTGGCAGTGACGGGGATTTGAACCGGCAACCTTCTGGATACCAGCGCAGATCCTTAGCCTCAGAGCCACCACTCCTTTTGTGTCTAACACTCACGCTTCCTCATTCAATCATGAGACCAAAGTCAAACTGACCAATCTTACTACTCAGAGGGACAGGACATACACACAGACCTTGACGTTTTACTGTATGGTATATCTTATATGCTGATGTATAAGTCGGGTCATGAAACCCAAAAAATCAATCATAAAATCAGACTCCGACTTATACGCCTGTTCACAAATACAACATTTACATATTTTTTTTTTTTACATCTTCTTGCTTTCTTCAATCTCTCATCAGTTTCTCAGACCCATCAAATTTTGTTGCAGCAGCACAATTACCAATTTCTTTTGCCACTTTGACTTTTAATTTTAAACCAGCTTCATATTTTCTTCTGATTGAACGCTCCATCGTAGATAAGGGATGCTCTTACGATAAAGGTGTATGATGGAGTGAGAAACAAAAAAATACAAAACAGTGCAAACATTGCTTCAGAATAGTTTGGGTATTACTGTGTGGTCACGTAGGCACAATATGTAGAGAAACAAAAAAGGCAGTTTGCTCCGTGGCTAATCTCTCAGGTGAGCGTTAGCATATCATAATCTCTTGGTCCAATAGCGTGAGTTTTTACTGGAATTTACATAGTAAAATCAAACCCCAGCTTACTCACAGGAGAACTTAAACACGAGTGTATATATATACTATATACTATATATATATACTATATACAGTACAGGCCAAAAGTTTGGACACACCTCCTCATTCAATGCGTTTTCTTTATTTTCATGACCATTTACAGCACTCCATCACTCTCCTTCTTGGTCAAATAGCCCTTACACAGCCTGGAGGTGTGTTTGGGGTCATTGTCCTGTTGAAAAATAAATGATCGTCCAACTAACCTGACTTCTGCACAACACAACTGCTGGTCCCAACCCCATTGATAAAGCAAGAAATTCCACTAAATAACCCTGATAAGGCACACCTGTGAAGTGAAAACCATTTCAGGTGACTACCTGTTGAAGCTCATCGAGAGAATGCCAAGAGTGTGCAAAGCAGTAATCAGA
>JANRMT010027041.1:5362859-5377872 GCA_026402145.1 Polypterus bichir lapradei | reverse complement strand
GTTTTTGTTAACTTACTTCAGTTCAGAGTCGTTTCAATCAATATATTTTGACTTTGAGTTTATATATTCAGGAATGAGTTTATATACTCCGATGTTGACTATATATAATCAGGAATGACTTTATAAATTCCGACGCTGACTTTATATATTCAGGTTTTCACTTTATAGATATATATATATAAATATGACAACAACACTCATGTCAATGACAAAACAATTACATTAACAATCATGTTACGTTATTTTTAAAATTTTTCCTTTTCTTTTTCATAACTTCTTTTATACACTACTTCTCCACTGCGAAGCGCGGGTATTTTGCACATATACATATACATATACATATATACCTACCAGGTAACGCGTGTGGTTGGTCTGCAAGTCGGCAAACATCTGCCATGGGCCCTCTCAGTTACGAGAAGCCTATGATCTGATGTTTCCCGACTTGCAGACCAACCACACGCATTACCTGGTAGGTAACCACCCATACAATCAGATTGTGATTCAGACTTCGAATGCTATGAATGTAATTAACCCGATCTCCAGGCTGTCAAATAAACGAACCACACACCGTGTCGCAATGTAAAGAGCCTTTGCCTCTAACACTGACGTCCGAGATTCAATCCCCGGTGAGGGGTGCAGTGAAGTGTGTATGCCTGATGAGCCCAAAATAAGGGCGAAACACGTGCCGTGAACTCTTTGTATTATTTGACATATTTATTATATATTATATAAATTATATATATATATATATATAGAGAGAGAGAGAGAGGAAAAAGGAGTTTTTAAACAGATCTGTGTCTTTATGCGTACTCATTGTGCAATTTGTAAAGTTTCAACTTGCTAAAGCACACCAAGCCTGCACCTTAGTGAATGGCGCAATACAAAAATAAACTCAACTGAACTGAACAGATGGAAATAAAATCACAATATAAGGATAAATGGATGCATATAAGAGATAAACTAAATAATATTTAAGAAAGGCACTATATAATAGAGATACAGTAGTTATGTAACAGACACTGTAGATATCAGACAGATATACAGTAATATCAACACATTAACACATATTGATGAATATTTCTATCTCATATATTAGACATACCTGACATCACATTTACTGCTTGCTGCCGCGTGTATTGATTGATCGCCTGATCTCTCACACAGCTGTCACGATCACACGCATTTCATTCCACACACCTGTAAGCGTACGCTGCTCAGGATCATCCGGGGTCAATGGTGGGGACTGAACTTGTGGCCGACACATAAACTAAATCTTCGTTTGTGGCCTGTGACTGAAACAGACTGGGGGTCACGGCGTATTAACTACACAGACAATTCTATTTTTGATGTGTATTTTAGTGTCATCTGCTGTCGAATTTGGATAAATAAAGACACGTCATATGAACACATCCACTTGGCTGGCACTGAGGAGTAACAACATAAAGGTGGGAGGCCACGGGGTGTGGGTACGACAAACAGCTCATATCAGTTTCGTTTTCGCCAGTGGCCACCAACCCCCCCTATCCCCCCCCCCCCATCTCTCCTTAGGCTCACAAGCACAAGGCAGCGTGAAGAAGGCTAATCTTTGTCTTCCTTCACTGATCCACGCTTATCAGACACAGACACACTTGGATGTGCCGATTGCTTTCACTCTCATTCGCTCCAAAGGTCATCTCCCACAGCAAAAGAGGCGGAGTCAGTGAGCAGCGGAGGGTCCTGTGACACCACTGACTCTGTAAAAGATTATCAAGAAAACTGTGGGGAAAAGACTAAAAAAAAAAAAAAGCCAGCAAGGCTGGCACAAGTTAAAGAAACTGTGACCACCACAAACCCGGCATGAGCACACCAAATACCACGATGATGGCCTTCACACTGCTGATTGGGTTAATACAAAGCATGTCGTAACAGGGCTGACCGCGCCCAACTTCAAAAGAGCCACTTTTCCATTATTGAGGGGGTCACTTGCCAGGACATTTCATAAGAAGAGGGATCTGATGACCAGCAGCAGCTCCATTTGCTACCCACATAACTAGGCATCCACTGGGGGTTGGTGGCCACCTCACGGGCACTTGGGAAGTAAAAAGTCACGGCATTTCCTAGAAAGACAAAACTCTTACTTAAGAAACAGATAAACAGTCGATAATACTGGGGGGACGGCTGAAAGTGTGTGGCAGGGGAACTGCTAGTGGGGCGCACGTTCTTAAAGCGTGGCACTGCACCTCATTCACCCAGTTTCAATATGAAACTTTTATAGTCCATTTCTATCACTTGCCATTTTTCACCTTAACACTGTGGTCTGCAGTGCACTGAATTTGGCCCTTGTCGGTGTGGAGGTTGCATGTTCTCCCCATGTCTATGTGGCTTTCCTACAACCTCAACAAAGAGGTGCAGGTCTGGTTAACTGCCAACCCTGCACTGGTACAATGCCAGTCTCGGTGCTTACAAACCTGACTAGTCCATCTTGTGTCCCCAACGTGCTCCTGGGGACTGACGGCCATGATACCCGCCACCCTCACCCAATGCAGGGGGCTTGCTTATGCGCCACATTGCTGCCACATGTCTACTAAATGTCCAAGCCAGGACTTCATTATATCTGCAAAACGTGGCTCTCTTATTCTTTAAGACAAAGCTCTCATGCTCATCAAAGTGACTTTGTTTTCTGCTGGGGCAGCTTTTGACCCATTAAGCCTTACTGCACCAGTAGAAAAAAAAAAGTTAAAAAATTAGGGAGTATTAAATAAAACAGACTAAAAAAATATTTTATTTTAATCCACACTATGATGCTTTTCCTGTCAGACTATCATTTTCTGTAGCTTCAAGACAGTTAAGCAATCGGCCTAAAGTTTTAAGTGTGAAAGTTGTGAATTTAAGAAGTCTGCGATATTTGTTAGAATACAGTTAACATACTGCATGTGTAGCTCAGGTGCCACAGTAGTACAGACAGATTGGCACTGCCACTTTAAAGATCCAGAGTACTGCAGCAGGTTCAAATCCAGCACCTGACTCTCTGTATGACGTCTGAATGTTCTCCCAGTTCCTGTTGTTCTTCTATGCCCATAAGTGGACGCTGTGATGGGCGGGTACCCTGGCCACGCTCTTTTACTGCATTGGGTCCAGTACTGCCATGATGGCCTCTTGCTCCGTGCTCCTCTAAAAGCCAAGAGGAACCATGACAATTATTAGTCATGCAGTGAACGTATTTGCTCTTCGAAATATTCATTTCCAAAAGGCCGTAAGAGAATGTAAAAGTGGACTGTGGTATTCTAAGGGCACTCCTCATCTGTCTGAGTGAGAGAGCTGGCAGCCTACAGCCGATCTCCATTATGCCCTTTGTGAGTGTCACCATACGAGTATTTCACTTCTCAGTTTCAGGTTTAAAGGCAGGAAAGCCCACTATAAACATTTTAAAGAGCTGATGATTCGCTGTTTTTGCGTTGTGCCCTCCTGCACCATAAAATATCATCTGTGTGGAGGCGTGAAAGCTTTAGATTCAGATTTTCGACAGACCTCAAAGTTTCAGGGTGCCCTGATACCAAAAACATTGAGATCTTGATGATTGATGTGTGTGTGTGTGTGTGTGTGTGGCGGTGCTACTAGAATGTGAAACTGCAACTCCCAGCAGTCCCTGCAGTGGCTCTGATTGGTCTTCTGCTGAGGGTGCAGGGGCTGTTGGGGTCAAAGGAGGTCAGCGTGGCTTTTAAAAAGGGGGCCGATGACCAAAAGGTGGGAGGTGTTTTTGTAATTTGTGTTTCAAATGCCTTCTGTTGGGTTACCTGTACTTATTCATTGTGTCCTCGATCGTTTCGTGGTTGGGGTCTGGATTGTCTGCCTGTGTACATGAGGACTGTAAGTGGATCCATGGCCATCCTGCGAGGAAAGGAGCGCTCCTGAACCGTCCACCCGGTAGGACTGTCTTTACATTCCCATTCCACGTGCAGATCTCCGGACTATCTATCTTCATCATTACATTTCATCCGTTGCCATTTTTGACAGACTTTGCTGTGTGTGTTTTGTGTATTTAAAGGATAGTCGCCGTAAGGGGTACAGGGGTGGTATCGTTGATTTCATTTGTTTCATTACATTCGTTATTTGCTGTTTGATTACCAGTTTGCTTTCTTTTTGTCTCTGTTTGTAAGTAAGTGCGGGTCGCGCCAAGGCTGGGTGCGTCCCTGGGACCTCCACCATAAAAATCAATAAATCGCCGTCTTCTCGACGTTGTCAAGCTTAGTGTCACTGGACCGCTACATGTATGTGTGTCACAGTTTCATGAGGACAGTCTAGAGCTACAACAGCTGGATTGAAAAATACCAAACTCAAAACTTCAGCCTGTGATAAGATGACGATGTGCCGATTAGTTTTTGAACCAAACCGTGCAATAAGAAAGAAGCACTCAAGAGGAACCCTCAAATACCGTAATTCTGCAACGAATTAGAAATTCTTGTCGTCAATTGTTATCGTAGTGACCTAGTTTATAACGTGAAGGATCAGCTTCAGAGCGGTAAATAATTACTAAAATGTTAGAGAAGAGTTCGGGTAACTTGGTTCCAAGGGCACAAAGCTGACTGACACTCGCGTCCAAATTTTTTTCAACTGCCCAACACAGCCAGGAATTAGCAGCTGTTGGTTCAAATAAAACAAAAGAACAAACCTGAACTGAATTTACTAAACAATTCAAATTGCTGAATTTCTGTGTTATTGTATGTACTCTAGCCTGTTTTTATTAGTCAGGTTAGCCAGGTTTACTAAAGTGCAGTGCCAATGCAGGCCTCATCTTCAACTCCCGCTGTGCACTTACACAACTCCACTGAACAGACGATTGAGAGCAATGGTGACAGGAAGGTGACGTCCTATGCATACGACCTTAAAAAAACGAAAACAATGTAAAACAGTATTTCAATCCATAAAAACTAATTTGGCATAATTATAAAATAGTGATTTAAAAAAGTGATGTTGAGCATTCTTTGAAACAAGTATGGTGAGATTCCATCTCGCCTGAAGAAGGGGCCCGAGTTGCCTCGAAAGCCTGCATATTGCAATCTTTCTAGTTAGCCAATAAAAGGGCTCATTTTGCTTGACTTCTCACTACATTCGTAATGGCTAACACGGTACAACACCCTAGTGCTACCTGAAACAAGTATGAAAGAGTGCTTACCAAATACATATGTGTGGGAAATTGCACATTAAAAAAAATGAGAATTTGCAGAAATGATTAACTTTGTATGGGATACTTGCACTCCTGTGACAAATTTCAAGCTCTGTACACGAACATAAGGTCAACTGCACCGTCACGCACGTGTGCTTAGGGATCGTCTGGACGGCTCTGCCAAGTCCACAAATACGACTGCAGGGCGGGAGGGGGCGTGGCCAACAGGAGAGGATGCTTAGCTCCGCCCTTATGGGCTACAACAGTCCCGCCCCTCCCTGGGCTCATAAATCTGTCAAAAGAGTGAGAGAGAGAGAGAGACGGACATCCCCACGTTGAATGATCACTTTGAGTCTCACACATTGTTAAGAGCATGTCACCAGAACGGCCCACACTCACCTGCATTTTGTATTGAATGTTTTCATTTCAAAGGTTGGCATTAAAAGGGAAATAGCTGGCATGGCATTAAGGCCCACAAACATCATTACAATATTTATATGCTGGCACATGCAATTGCTAACTCAATTCTGTGAGTCACATGGTGGGGTATATTTTAATAAAGAATTATTTCTGCATTATCATCAACTGCTCTTGAAGTACAACCTGGGGAGATTGGAAATTCAATCAATAACACCACTGATGGACTTATTTCAATGAGAACACAATGTGTTTGATCATCCCTCATGGCCTGCCTTTGGCTCAGGGACACGTACTTGTAACAAACAGTAGCATTTAATTCTGTATATTTCAAACTAAATAAGGAAAAAAAAACAGAAGTCATAGTGAATGGCAAATATAGAAATAGCAAAAGGTATTAGAAATAAACTTGATCCCTTATAGTAGGTCTAAAGGTCAGGGAGGAGGTAAAGAATTTAGGGCTAATCATTGACTCCGACCTTAACTTTAAATCACATATTAACCAGATTACTAGGACTGCATTTTTCCACTTCAGGAATACAGAAGTTAAACCTCTTATAAACTTAACAAGACACTGAATAACGAGTTCACGCTTTTGTTTTTAGTCGACTAGATGCACTCCTAACTTACCAAAGACATTAATCAATTGAAATTAGTGCAGAATGTGGCAGTAAGGATCTTAACTAGGAAAAGAAAACCTGAGCACAACTCGCCAGTTTCAGCATCTTTACAGTGCTTACCTGTGACATTCACGATTGACTTTAAAGTACTTCTAATGGTGTATAAAGCTCTAAATAATCTGCTCTGTCCTGTATGTTAGAATGCCTGTCCCCTACACTCCGAGTCGTAACCTCAGATCTTCTAACAGACGCCTAATTATAATCCCAAGAGTCAAGCTGTACAGATGTGGGGAGGCGGCCTTTTGCTGTTATGCACCTAGAATCTGGAATACTTTACCAAAAGATACTCAGCAGACTAACACGAACTGCTAAAAGCCCATTGTTTTAATTTGGCTTTTTCATGGCTACATTTTACTTGTAACAGACTCTCACATTCTTCAGGGATCCGCTCTGCTATTCTCTGCTGACTTTTCTGGTTCTTCTGTGGTGGTGATTTACGTCACCACCACTTGATCAAGGCACCATGCAGGCCCTTGTGATGATGGAAAGGAGGTGGACACCCCAGCTGTCCACAAGTCTAACTTCGTCATTAACATTTACATCTCTTTATTATAAAAAAAAAAAAAAAATCCTGGAGAGAAACAGTAGGGCAACAAGACATGATCATGATCTTATAAGATCACAGAAGACACTTAAAAGACCCGCGTGACTAAAGAGACTGGCCACGGAGCATCTCGCGAGGACCTTAAACATGAGACTTTGTGCCAAGAGATTGACCCAGGACCGTCTCGCCATCACGTAGAACGTGAGATTCTAGCAAGACACGTCCTACTTACAACCAAATAACAGCACAGGCAGCAACACACTCAGTCGTGTAAAGGCTTTAAGCACACACAGATCCAGGGTCTCAGCGCATATAAAGCGTAAAAAGACAATCTATACTAATAAAAGGCAAAGCCCTCATTGACTGACTGACTGACTGACTGACTCACTCACTCATCACTAATTCTCCAACTTCCCGTGTAGGTAGAAGGCTGAAATTTGGCAGGCTTATTCCTTACAGCTTCCTTACAAAAGTTGGGCAGGTTTCATTTCGAAATTCTACGCGTAATGGTCATAACTGGAAGCTGTTTTTCTCCATTTACTGTAATGGAGATGAGCTTGAAAGCCGTGGGGGCGGAGTTTGACATCATCACGCCTCCCACGTAATCACGCAGTACGTAGAAAACCAGGAAGAGCCCCAAAAAGCACTGAAGAAAACATGCATTATATAATTGAGAAGGCAGCGAAACAATAAGAAGCGAGCGAGTGACATATACTACCATATTCATGAGTTCTGCTACTTCGGAAACAAAGCACAGTGTAAACCTACACTTTAAATTAAGTTCATAGACAGGCTGCCGCTGGCGTTTGTAATTTAGTGCCTGCCCATATAAAGCCGTCCGTCAGCGGCAATCCAATAGAAACACTGCCACGGGTAAATATTCACGGGTGAAGGACTGTGCTTATGCAGAGGAAGATGAGATGGTCAGGGTGGTGTTTGGCACAAACTCAGCGAAACTGCGAGAGAAAGTTTTAAGTGCCAGGACTTCGGTAACATTACATACAGCCATGGACATAGCACGAGATGGCAGCAGCACAGCTGGGAAAGTTCGATGCATGTATACCGAGCGGCTCACGTGAACTGACGCAGTGCACAGCCAAAAAGCAACAGTTCCAAAGAGCGCTGAACAAAAACCGAATTACACAATTGAAAAGGCAGCAAAAAAATATGAAGCGTCTGATACATACAAGCATATTCATAAATGCAGCTACTGCGGAAACAAAGCACACGGTGGAAAAAGTGAATGTCCCGCTAAAGGAAGACAGTGTTAAAAAAAAAAACCCGTGCATGCAGTGTGTCAGGTCTCAGATAAAGAAGAAGACGAGCTGTTTATTGATGTAGTAAGAAACGAATCGATGAATGAAACCTGTCATCTTTACAACGATTGACAAACACGGAATGTAACTTGAACACAACACATCCTACAAATACGAACCTGATTGAAAGAAATAATGATAATCAAATCCTTGATGACAGCAACACTCAGTAACACTCACAAAACAAATACTGTATATTGACAATCATGTTACGTTATTTTTAAAATGTTCCCTTTTCTTTTTCATAGCTTCTTTAACACACTATGTCTCCGCTGCGATACGCGGGTATATATGTATATATATATACCCCGATCTACATTCTTGAATAATGAATACTTTATTCGCCATCAATGATTGTTTTGGTAAAGCCATACTCAGTGTATTCATAAGATGAACGGTAAAAAAGTAAGAGCGAGGGGAGGGTGACTTATTGAGGCATGCAGGCAAAACCACATTAGCACGCGGGCTCGATGTATTGTATTGCGCGTCAACTCTATCTGAATTGCGCGATCACATTTGAAAAAATATATCTTTTCAAGTTCTATTTAGTCCATATGTGTCAAACTCAAGGGCCGTAGGCCACATCCGGCCCGGCGTGTAATTATATCCGGCCCGCGAGATCATTTTATATACTGTATTATTGTTATTAATGGCCCGGGGATATGAAGCGCTGGTAACACAATAAACTACAGATCCCATAATGCAGCGCTTCAGCTGCCTTGCTGAACACTTACCGCGTTAATCAAGTCTAGCTTATGAAGGTGCAAGTTATTGTGAAGCTAGCCCACACAATGCCAAAGAGAAAAGGTGATTCTGAACATAGAGCCTTTAAAAACCGAAGGGAGGCTGAGTATATGTTTACTGACATTGCCGGTAAACCCGTGTGTCTCATTTCTGGAGCAAATGTGGGTGTAATTACAGAATTTAATCTAAAACGGCACTATGAGACAAAACATCAAGATAACCTGAAAGACCTGAATGCAATGCAGAAGATACAGAAAGCAGAAGAGTTAAAGAAGAATCTGACACTTCAGCGGACGTTTTTACCCGTGCACAATCACAAAGTGATTTCAAGTGAAGCTGCTTTTATGGGAGACACAAATGCACCAGTGCAACTTGCCCCACTTTCCCTGTTGCCAAGTAATGTTGAACTAAGTCGACACTACGGTGTTCCCAAATACGCACTTTGTTCATAAACTAAGCGCACTGAGTTCGCACGGCGCTTTGGTGACTATGAAGAACAAAAAAGAATTTTGAGTTGTTTCGCAACCCATTTGCCGTCGATGTGGAAACTGCACCTGTGCAGATTCAGATGGAGGTGATTGAGCTGCAGTGTAATGGCACACTGAAGGCAAAGTACGATACTGCAGGGCCCGCACAGTATTCACTTCACAGTATTATTCACTCCATTCCCGCACAAATGCTCCAGCTCCATCTACATGCGGCTCGAACCTTGTGCATGTTTGGTAGCACATATCTGTGCGAGAAGCTCTTTTCAGTGATAAAGACTAACAAAACAGCACACAGGAGTCGCCTCACTGATGAGCACCTGCAGTCCATCCTGAGAATCTCCACAACACAGAACCTCACACCAAACATAAACGGACTTGTGGCCAAAAAAAGATGCCAGGCGTCCAGCTCTAAAATGACATAAGAGCAAAGACAACTGAATGATTTGATTTGTTATTGCTGAAAGGAACACATTTTATTTATGTTTCCAGGTTTTTTTATGCAGCATGTTCATATTTGAATTTGTATAATTTTGACAGGATATATTTTTATGGAGAGCAAAATCTTTTGGGATATTTAAAATTTAAGTTTATTTTTTATATAAAATTACATAAGAGTAAAGAAATTTGAATGTTTGTTCTTTTAACATTTACTTTATTTCTAACTTGTATAATTTAGACAGGATATATTTTTATGGAGAGCAAAATATTATAAGTTATTTAAGGCTTGAGTTGATTTATTCTGGAATAATATTCTGTCGACTAAATAAAAATTCCTTCTATTTAAAATTTAAATAGAACTTCAACATATACGATAGTTGTGTGTGTGTGTATGTATATATATATATATATATATATATATGTATTTGTGTGTATATATGTGTGTGTATGTATATGTATGTGTGTATGTGTAGATATATATATGTATATATATGTATAAACATATATATGTATAAACATATATATATATACATATCTATACATATACACATATATATATACACATACATATACATACACACATTAGGGCTGTTCGATATAACGATATATATCGGATGACGATATGAAAACGTCTATCGCTGCACATTACGCTATCGTTTGTTTCGTGGTGTCGCAAAATAAACTGTTTACGGCAATATTTTTTTCATTGTTTTGATGGCCACCACGTGGATGCAGACACACTAGCATGGCTGATGAAGACGAGGCAACACCAGGTAGCTCCACACAGAAGGACCTTGTTCCTAAACGAGGGGCTACCTCTGTAGTATGGAGATGGTTTGGATTTGAAGAGTCTGACACGGACCAGAAAACGGTACTGTGCAAATTATGCTGCAAACCGATCGCTACCACAGACTCCAACACGACAAACCTCTTCTACCACCTCCGCAAAAAGCACGTGAGCGAGCATGCAGAGAGTTTACAACTGAGAGGCAAAAAAGAGCCGTCAGGTGCTCAAAATACACCACGGACTCAAACCTTAGAACAGGCTTTTGCACATGGGACGGCTTATAAGAAAGACTTGCGAAGATGGAAGGACATAACAGCGGCCATTACAACTTACATGTGCAAAGATATGGTCCCCTTTTACACCGTTGAGAAAGAGGGGTTTCGCGCATTAATAAAACTGCTCGACTCCAGGTACATAATTCCCGGCCGAAAACATTTCACACAAGTTGAGTTGCCTCGTTTATATTACGAGTGTAGGGCCAAAGTAGAGGATGAAGTCCACAACACTGCATACTACGCTGCAACAACGGATATGTGGACGAGCCGCACAACGCATCCTTATATGAGCTTGACAGTGCATTTCATCCGAGACTGGACACTCTACAGTTGATGTTTGCAGACAAGTTATTTTCCTGATGATCATACAGGAGAAATGATAGCCAGAGGCCTCAGGGAAGCTCTTGAGTCGTGGGGACTGCATGAGGATCGTCTAGTGTGTGTCACTACGGATAATGCTGCAAACAACATCCTTGCACTTCAGCTGAATGAGTGGACACGCTTACAGTGTTTTGGTCACCGTCTCCACCTAGCCATTGGTGAGTGTCTAAATGCAAAATCATATTTCAGTAATAATAAACAATAGCAGGCCACGTAGGATATTACAGTTGTAAAGGTACTATTTAAACGAGCATGTTAAAAGCTTGGAAGATTAATTGCTACCAAAACAATTTGCTTCAGGCATAATTTTCCCTGCAGCGTTTGCTGTTAGCGTTAATCTTGTTAAAATTACATTTACGCCACAACTGCATTAACACGGCAAATCTCCGTCGTGGATCGCCCCGTGCTTGGGGCTGGACGGCATCAACACGTTAGCGCCGTCCAGTCCCACGCACGGGGCGATCAGCTGTAACTCATTAACGGAGATTTGCCACACTACGATGTGCAAATTAACATTTTACTAGAATGTAGCCTAAAAAATGTTACTTCTGCCTTAAAGTGTAACCGATAAATATATGTATCTTACATTTTTTTTACACAGAGAGGAATTTGAAACTACCTCAGGTGGAATGAGCAGTTGGTGTCTGCAAGCGATTGGTGAGTGCCTTCTCCAATTCATGGAAAAGACGACGTGAACTGGCCAAGGTTCAAGCAGAATTGGGCTTACCTGCTCACCAGCTTATCACAGACACCCCTACCAGGTGGGGCTCCCTACAAAATATGATTAACAGAGTTATAGAGCAAGAGAAAGCGCTCTCACAGGTTCTCCGTGCAGACAAAAAAAACAAGACATCTAGTCCTAACATGGCAGGACATGGATGTTCTTGAATCCTTGAATAAAGCACTGAGTCCTCTCACGGAATTTACGGATGCTTTATCTGGGGAGCATTATACCAGTGTGTCATACTTGAAAGCAGTCCTCCATCTTTTTAACACTCAAGTGCTTAAGCCTCAGGATGACGACACACAGCTGACCACCACCATCAAAGAGGGCATCCTGAATTATTTAAATGACAAATATGATGACCAAACCACAGAGGAGCTGCTTGACATGGCGTCCTTTGTTGACCCTCGTTTCAAAACAACATATATTAAAGAGGAGAAGGTTGCGAACATCAAGACCAGAGTTATGTCAGAGCTGGAGAACCTGGTGGCTGAACAGATGGCATCAGCAGAGGCAGCCCCCCTTCCATCAGCTGGAGCTTCTAAAGATGATCCAGAGGTTTGTGCTAAGAGGCAAAGGAAGAGTTTGAGCAGCTACTTTAAAAAAACAACACAATGTCAAACAGCCCCTCTGTCAACTAGAGATTCAGTTGAAAAGGAGCTCAATCAATATCTCCGAACCTTGGAAGCTTGCCCAGAAACAAACCCTCTGGATTGGTGGAAGCAGCATGAGGCACATTTCCCACTATTGGCTAAGCTGGCTGAAAAATACCTGTGTATTCCTACCACAAGTGCACCCTCAGAGCGGGCATTCAGTACAAGTGGAAACACTGTAACATGCCTAAGGTCTGCACTTAAACCAGAAAGAGTTGACCAACTTGTATTCCTGGCTCTCAACCTTTAAAGGCAATTCCCTGAGATTCAGCAAGATGGGGCAAAAGTTTTGAAGCACTGTTTTGCCAAGTTAATTTTTGTATGCTGTAATTCCTTCTTGGAATGTATTGTTTGCTTGTTATAGGTTTTATATATTTGTTTTGTCAACCTCAGTTTGCTGCTATAGTTTAAGCGTGAAAAAAAACATGTTTACATTTTGGGTTTTATACACTAATGTATATGACAGGCCTGTATTTATTTTTGTTTGAATTGTCTTTACTGTTATTTTCATATAATGCTAAAATGCAAACCTGGAAATTTCTTTTATTTATATATTTAATATATTTTTGTCGTAAGCCTTATTGCTGCTACAGTTTGAAGTACAATGTTTACATTTGGTTTTGACAGTTAATGTTAGACTTGTATTTATTTTGTTTAAAGGGTTTATTGGCCTTATATAGTTTAGTTGTTAGTGCTTTGATCCTTTTATATTTAATATATGTTGTGAGAGTTATTGCTGCTACAGTTCACATTTTGTTTATGTCAGGCATTTTATATAGCAGTATTTTATATTGGGCCTTTAGTAATTTGTTTTTGAAAAGTGTTTTATATTTGATACATTAACATTTTATGTTTACATTCTAAGTCAAACATTTGCTCAAATGTTCTAAATAAAAGAACAGAAATAATTACAAGTTGAGTACTTCTCATTTTTGATTTTTTTAATTTAAATGAAAAAAAAGGAGTGGTGATTATATAAACTATTCACTGAATACAAAGAAAATGTACTATATCGTGATATCGGGATATAAGATTTTGGTCATATCGCACAGCCCTAACACACATACATACATACATACACACACACACACATATATAAACATATATACACTCACCTAAAGGATTATTAGGAACACCTGTTCAATTTCTCATTAATGCAATTATCTAATCAACCAATCACATGGCAGTTGCTTCAATGCATTTAGGAGTGTGGTCCTCGCCAAGACAATCTCCTGAACTCCAAACTGAATGTCAGAATGGGAAAGAAAGGTGATTTAAGCAATTTTGAGCGTGGCATGGTTGTTGGTGCCAGACGGGCCGGTCTGAGTATTTCACAATCTGCTCAGTTACTGGGATTTTCACGCACAACAATTTCTAGGGTTTACAAAGAATGGTGTGAAAAGGGAAAAACATCCAGTATGCGGCAGTCCTGTGGGCGAAAATGCCTTGTTGATGCTAGAGGTCAGAGGAGAATGGGCCGACTGATTCAAGCTGACAGAAGAGCAACTTTGACTGAAATAACCACTCGTTACAACCGAGGTATGCAGCAAAGCATTTGTGAAGCCACAACACGCACAACCTTGAGGCGGATGGGCTACAACAGCTGAAGACCCCACCGGGTACCACTCATCTCCACTACAAATAGGAAAAAGAGGCTACAATTTGCACGAGCTCACCAAAATTGGACAGTTGAAGACTGGAAAAATGTTGCCTGGTCTGATGAGTCTCGATTTCTGTTGAGACATTCAAATGGTAGAGTCAGAATTTGGCGTAAACAGAATGAGAACATGGATCCATCATGCCTTGTTACCACTGTGCAGGCTGGCGGTGATGGTGTAATGGTGTGGGGGATGTTTTCTTGGCACATTTTAGGCCCCTTAGTGCCAATTGGGCATCGTTTAAATGCCACGGGCTACCTGAGCATTGTTTCTGACCATGTCCATCTCTTCATGACCACCATGTACCCATCCTCTGATGGCTACTTCCAGCAGGATAATGTACCATGTCACAAAGCTCGAATCATTTCAAATTGGTTTCTTGAACATGACAATGAGTTCACTGTACTAAAATGGCCCCCACAGTCACCAGATCTCAACCCAATAGAGCATCTTTGGGATGTGGTGGAATGGGAGCTTCGTGCCCTGGATGTGCATCTCACAAATCTCTATCAACTGCAAGATGCTATCCTATCAATATGGGCCAACATTTCTAAAGAATGCTTTCAGCACCTTTTTGAATCAATGCCACGTAGAATTAAGGCAGTTCTGAAGGCGAAAGGGGGTCAAACACCGTATTAGTATGGTGTTCCTAATAATCCTTTAGGTGAGTGTATACATATACATACATATCTACATATATACACACACAGCTATTTCGTATCAGTGCAATACGCTGCTTGTTAAAACGGATAACTCCCGCTCTTA
>JANRMT010027041.1:5326449-5362459 GCA_026402145.1 Polypterus bichir lapradei | reverse complement strand
GATATATATATATATATATAGATAGATAGATAGATAGATAGATAGATAGATAGATAGATAGATAGATAGATATGACAACAACACTCATATCAATGACAAAACAATTACATTAACAATCAAGTTACGTTATTTTTTAAATTTTTCCTTTTCTTTTTCATAACTTCTTTAACACAGTACTTCTCCGCTGCGAAGCGCGGGTATTCTGCTAGTATATATATATATATATATATATATATATATACACACACATACACATAGTTTTACTGCACCATACTTTTTACTTTTACTTGAGTACATTTGTGAAGAAGAAACGCTACTCTTACTCCGCTACACTGGGCAACATTGGAATCTTTCCGATCTACCGGTCGATCACGATCGACGTATTGGGCTCCCCTGGCCTACAGGATCCGTATATGTGATAATCTTAAGGTGCGATTGTAGGCCAACCTAGTAACGGACTTGGCAAGTCCCACAGAAACCCACAATAATGCACCACTGAACAAAAACATGAACACGCCAAAGGCTTACAAATGCTGGCTGAAGAAATGCCAGTCAAGGTGCCTCACATTTAACCTAACAAAAACAAAAAGCTTCCCAGTCCTGTGCAAGTCACTAACTAAAGTTTTGCTTGTAAAGTTACACATTTTTCATGTCAGCGTGTACAGCAGACATTTGGAAGACCTTGAGGAGTCACCACAGAGCAAGTTTGGAAAGCAGGGCCATCCTGTTTTGACTAAAACACAGGAAAGGAGCGTTGGCACAGACAGCAAACAAACGAAGTCGGCGTCCAGCCTTCACCGCAGATAGCTGGGCGTTCAGTTGAACAAGTCCAGACTGCTGCTCCATTTTCCAAGTATCACATTTACTCGAATTTTTTACATTTTTGAGTTCATCAAATAAATCTTCACTGCAAACTAGCATTTTCATGAAACAGCCATTGTTTGAGCTTGCTATTAAAATTGTATTTCCTATTTTGTACTTCCAAAATATCAACAAAATGTGCTATTTGGGCAGGGGCGTCCAAACTTTTTCAGAGAACTACAGTATGGCTGTCATAATGTTTTCAATTCTAAGCATTGCGTTTCTCATTCAATCACATTTCACTACCCATACGTTTTCACCAGTATAGGCTTAGAGGGTCCCATGTGCAGAACACAGGGAAATTCTTACTGGCACGAGCTAATCAACATGCAACACACATCACAACTCTCTGGTGCCATGAGAACCAACGTCTGATTTCCTCACCAGAAAATTTACTGAAATCAAGCAGCACATCATCTCAATATCAATGGGAGGATTAAAACGGAATTTAAAAAGGAGACGTCATAAGAGCCACATTTGGACAACCACCGTGGATTCACAAAGCAACAATGCACAAAACTGAACACAAGTAATCCTCTTCACAGAGCTTGACGGCCCATCTCTCATTGCCACCTCAGGAATACGATACAATAGTACAACAGAACAAGAGGTTCAAAATCTTCCTGACCTCCAAAAGCGTTCATGTAAACCATCCGGGATAGCAGGCCCAACTCTGACATGAACAGTTCCAACAAATTTGGATTGCTGCAAACCCCATTAATGCCCACCTCATCAACAATCAGACAACCCGAATGCCTGGGTTTGAGCTAAGACAACACAAATGGGTACAAGTGAATAGAATAAGAACACACCAAGGAAGGTGTGACGCCTTAATGGGGGATCACAGAAACAGCCGAGAGGCAGACAATTCAACAGATAATTAACACACGTCCAAATAGGCGATTTGATGGCGGTTTAAATGTCCAACATCAACTTCCACCCACTGCAAAGTCTAAATATTAATTTGTAAAAAGGTACTAGTCGTGTTTAAAAGTCATACACATAATAATAATAATAATAATAATATAGTCTAATAGTAACGGTATAAGCCACAGCTCTGAGGATGTTGATGGAGAAGCAGAGAGAAGGCCAGAAGGAGTTGCATTGTGTTTTTGTGGACCTGGAGAAAGCAGATGACAGGGTGACTGAGAGGAGCTGTGGTATTGGATGAGGAAGTCGGGAGTGGCAGAGAAGTACGCAAGAGTGGTACAGGATATGAACGAGGGAAGTGTGACAGTGGTGAGGTCTGCGGTAGGAGTGACGGAGGTGGGATTACATCAGGGATCGGCTCTGAGCCCTTTCTTATTTGTAATGCTGATGGACAGGCTGACAGACGAGATTAGACAGGAGTCACCATGGACTGTGATGTTTGCTGATGACATTGTGATCTTTAGCAATGGTAGAGAGCAGGTTGAGGAGACCCTGAAGAGGTAGAGATATGCTCAAGAGATGAGAGGAATGAAGGTCAGTAGGACCACCAGGATAGAATACATGTGTGTAAATGAGAGGAAAGTCAGTGGAATGGTGAGGATGAGGGAGTAGAGTTGGCGAAGGTGGAAGAGTTTAAATACTTGTGGTCAGCAGTAAAGAGTAATGGGGATTGTGGAAAAGAATTGAAGAAGAGAGTGCAGGCAGGGTGGAGTGGGTGGAGAAGAGCGTCAGGAGTGATTTGTGACAGACGGGTATCAGCAAGAGTGAAAGGGAAGGTCTACAGGATGGTAGTGAGACCAGCTATGTTATGTAGGTTGGAGATGGTGGCACAGGAGACAGAGCTGGAGGTGGCAGAGTTAAAGATGCTAAGATTTGTATTGGGTGTGACGAGGGTGGACAGGATTAAAAATGAGGACATTAGAGGGTCAGCTCAGATGGGTCAGTCGGGAGACAAAGTCAGAGAGGCGAGATTGCGTTGGCTTGGACTTGTGCAGAGGAGAGATGAGGGGTATACGAAGTGTGGCAGAAAAGTAATGAGACTGGCAACACTGCAAGCGATCTGGCAACGCTGCGCTGTTGTCCTTGATAGAGCACGTGTATCAGTACCCTCCCATAGCTCAGTGCGAGTTTCAACTCCTTCTGTTAACTACGTGACTTTTGTGACTGCTATTAGTGAAGTTGCGTTTTTGGTTGTGCGTCACGCAAAATGGAACAGCGGAATTTGGAGCAACGTTGTGCCATTAAATTTTGTGTTAAGCTTGGAGAATCGGCAAGTGTGACGTTTGAAAAGTTAAAACAGGCCTATGGGGAACATTCTTTATCCCGAGCTCAAGTTTTTCAGGGAGGCCTTCACGCTTTTGTTTTCAGTCGATTAGATTACTGTAACGCACTCCTCTCAGGACCACCCAAGAAAGACATAAATCACTTGCAACGAGTGCAGAATGCAGCTGCTAGAATCCTAACTAGGAAAAGAAAATCCGAACACATTTCTCCAGTTTTGATGTCACTACACTGGTTACCTGTGTCATTCAGGATTGACTTTAAAATACTGCTTATGGTTTATAAAGCCTTAAATAATCTGCTCCATCTTATATATCGGAATGTCTGACACCTTATATTCCAAATCGTAACCTTAGATCTTCAAATGAGTGTCTCCTTAGAATTCCAAAAGCTAAACTTAAAAGAAGTGGTGAGGCGGCCTTCTGCTGTTATGCACCTAAAATCTGGAATAGCCTGCCAATAGGAATTCGCCAGGCTGATACAGTAGAGCACTTTAAAACACTGCTGAAAACACATTACTGTAACATGGCCTTTTTATAACTTCACTTTAACTTAATACTGATACTCTGTATGTTCAATTCTTCATAATAACTATTTACAGTGGCTCCAAAATCCATACTGACCCCTACTCTCTCTTCTGCTTCTTTTTCCGGTTTCTTTGTGGTGGCGGCAGCCTGCGCCACCACCACCTACCCAAAGCATCATGATGCACCAACATTGATGGACTGAAAGCCAGAAGTCTACGTGACCATCATCATCAGGTTCTTCCTGGCCATCGGACCTTACTTATTCTATGTTAATTAATGTTGACTTATGTTTATTTTTTATTGTGTCTTCTATTTTTCTATTTCTTCATTTTGTAAAGCACTTTGAGCTACATTTTTTTGTATGAAAATATGCTATATAAATAAATGTTGATTGATTGATTGACTGATTGATTGATTCAACTTCGAAAACCAATGAAAACATCGAACGTGTGAACACTCTTGTGAGATCAGACCGTCGTTTAACGTTAAGAATGTTGAGTGAACAATTAAATTTGAACAGATTTACCGTTCATCAAATTTTGACTGAACATTTGCACATGCGAAAGGTCTGTGCCAAAATGGTGCCGAAAAACCTCACAATTGAGCAGAAGGACAATCGAAAAAACGCATTCCTGTGGTTCCCCAGCCCCCTTATTCACCTGACCTCAGTCCGTGTGACTTTTTCCTTTTTCCTAAACTGAAAAATGTCCTCAAAGGACGTCATTTCGGGACTTTAGAAAACATCCAAAAGAGTGTAACGGACATGCTGAAGACCATACCGGTTGAAGACTTCCAGCGCTGCTACCAACAGTGGGAACAACGTCTCCATCGGTGTGTAGCTGCCCAAGGGAACTACTTTGAAGGGGATAACATTGATGTTTGAAAAAAATAAAAACTTTGGTAAATAAAAAATCAATCTCATTACTTTTCTGCCACACCTCGTACTGGGAGAAGGATGATAAGGATAGAGCTGCCAGGTAAGAGGAGAAGAGGAAGGCCTAAAAGGAGGTTTATGGATGTGGTGAGAGAGGACATGCAGGTGATGGGGGTGACAGAACAAGATGGAGAGGACAGGAAGATATGGACGAAGATGATCAGCTGTGGCGAAACCTAACAGGAGCAGCCGAAAGAACAAGAAGAAGAAGTAACAGTACAAGCCACAGATCATCAGTGTAAGAGTAGATTGCACACGCATATATACACACACACACACACACACATATATATATAGGTGCATCTCAATAAATTAGAATATCATCAAAAAAGTTCACTTATTTCAGTAATTCAATTCAAATCGTGAAGCTCATATCTTATATACAGGTAGATTCATTACACACACTGATATATTTCAAGTGTTTATTTCTTTTCATTTTGCTGATTATGGCCTACAGGTAATGAAAACTCAAAATTCAGTATCTCAGAAAATAAGAATATTACATAAAAGACCAATAAAAAAAAAAAAAAAAAAGATTTTTAATACAGAAATGTTGGCCTACTGAAAAGTCTGTCCATGTCCATACGCACTCAACACGTGGTTGGGGCTCCTTTTGCATGCATCAATGTGGTGTGGCATGGAGGCGATCAGCCTGTGGCACTCCTGAGGTGTTATGGAAGCCCAGGATGCTTTGATCGTGGCCTTCATCTCTTTGGCATTGTTGGCTCTGCTGTCTCTCATCTTCCTCTTGATAGATTCTCTATGGGGTTTATGTCAGGCGAGTTAACTGGCCAGTCAAGCCCAGTGACACACACCACGGTCATTAAACCAGGTATTGGTACTTCTGGCAGTGATGGGCAGGTGCCAAGTCCTGCTGGAAAATGAAATGTGCATCTCCAAAAAGCAGAGAGAAGCATGAAGTGCTCTAAAATGTCCTGGTCGACAGCTACTCTGACTTTGGACTTGATAAAACACAGTGGACCAACACCAGCAGACGACACGACTCCCTAAATCATCACTGACTGTGGAAACTTCACACTGGACCTCAAGCAACTCGGATTCTCCACTCTGGGTCCTTGATTTCTAAATTGACTTTCATCTGAAAAGAGGACTTTGGATGGCTGAGCAACAGTCCAGTCTGTTTTCTCCTTAGCCCAGGTAATAGATAATAATACAAGTTTAAACTCTTGTTTCTTAGACTCAGAACTGTAAGCCTAGGTTTGCCCACCTCTATATACACACACACACTACCCATAGTGCCTGTCGTGACAGATAGCAGCAAATATTTCACTTCTACCTCCTGTTGTACGTACGTGTATCTTCAACACCGTTTCTCTGTATTCGTGCACGTGTGAACATCTCACCACCAGCGCTCCTTCTCTTGAGCGTGTTCCCATAAAGCCTTCTTCTCAGCCTCTGCCATTGTTTTCAAGGAGCCTTTCTTGTCTCCCGTTCGGTTTTATACTCTGTCTTTGAAGGCGACACTCCCAGTGTGCCTCATGTGCCTTTACTCTCATTTACTCTCACTTGTGCGCCTCACACTTCCTGCTTTTGACTACATCACCAAAGCCAAACTGACCGGTCCCTCTGAGCAATCTGATTGGTCACCAGACCTTAGGGTTTATTATATAGTTGATCACAGATATGCACACACACACACACACACACACACACACAGAGGAACAGTTCAAACTAACGTATACACGCACACACAATTACACTGTATCTCCTGCAAATACAAAGTGACTTGACCAAAGAGTAAGTGGGACAGGGGACATTTCACACACAAAACCCTCCGTCATGTTAAAATGCAGTTGATGAGGTGTGTGGGACTCCACCCAACCCACCAGGGTACGTCATGGAATTGGGTGGCAGTTGAGCTCTGCGGGCAGGAGCTGCTGGTAAATGAACAGCATAGAGGACTACATTAATAAAATTAATTCTTTACATTTATTTAGCACATTTCACATTACTTAAAGCTCTTCACACAATGAGTGGTGAGCCACCCCAACCACTACTGATGTGCAGCATCATTCTGAATGATATGACGGCAGACATTTTTGTGCCAGGTACACTCACAACACATTAGCTATCAGGTGGTGAGAGACGGCCAATTAGAGACAGGGGATGATTAGGGGGGCAGAATGCCTAGGCTGTGGTGGGCAATTTATCCCAGACATCTGGATACACCCCACTCTTTAGGGTCTTTTATGACCACAGAGAATCAGGACCTCGATTTTCCATCTCCTCCGAAGGACGGTGTCATTTTTACAGCACGGTGTCCACGTCACTGCACTGGTGGCGTTGGGATTCACATTCAGAGCACAGGGTAAGCGCCCCCTGCTGGCTTCACCAACACCTCCTAGATGGCCTACATATTTATTTCTCGGTTACATGTTAGTCTTTCAGGCACCGTGTGTCGAGTCAGCAGCTACCCAGGACACAGGTTGTGTGTTAACTGGCTCATGGAGTTAAATCAGCACGTTGGCTCTTTAAAATGGTGACTTTAAAGCTGCTGTTATGAAATATGGAATATGGAACTGTATAAAAACCATCAACACACACCAAGTTTACAAATGGCTGATATTGAAATGCAAGTTAACTTGTGTCTCATTATACCGGACGCCCCCAATTATATCCGAGCCACTCGTCTTTGAAAACCTTTCATTAAAACATTTGCTCCTAAATGTTAAGACAGCTGCTCTTCTACTTCACTTCTAAATCTCGCCACGTATTTAAACACAAAGGGGCATCACGCAGAGACTCAGCAGACCTCGGGCAGCCGTCACGGAGAGTTTGGAAAGCAGAGCGCTGGGCTAAGGCAGTGGTGTCTCTTTAAAATGGAGTCGTTTGTGCTGTAAAGTGCCTTGTGATGCATCTCATGGATTAAATTAGCATTGCTGTCTCTAGTGACCACCACAAATCAAGCCCTACCACTAGGATTCAAAGGAAATCCACGAACAAACCAAAACAATACGCATGAACAGAGGAACACTGGGCGACATTCAGTAGGAACAAATGAGGAACAAAACAATTCTCCATGCCAGCTGAGCTCCCACTTGGGAATGAAGGCCGCCTCATCAACTAGAGCAGCCGGATTAAAAGTGCAATTCTGATCCTGAGCAAGTTAGCAAAGAATGAACCCATGGACGTTCAAGTAGAAGATAAATAAGCAGACAAATACTGAGACACAGGGCAGTGCCCGATATCAACTTACAGTACAAAACACGACGACAAGCGCCTGGCCGTCAACAGGATATGCGATTCAGAGCCAAGGGGCTTCATGGGAGCTGGAAATCCCACAAGAAGCAGCATCTTTGTTACTGCTGTGCCCTAATTTGAGGAAAACCAAATCAAACAAAAAAATAATACAAACACAAAAAAGTGATACGCAGCTAACACAGCGAGGCCGTTGTGTACCCGTCTGGTGTGATTTGAAAGGGAGACGTGTGACGTGAGCACTGGCATGGCTGTACTGTGTGCTGAGGGGTCTGAACTTTCAGTCTGGAGGTAGGCCTCTCTGCAAAGACGGAAAACTGCAGTGATGTGAACCTAAACAATGAGAAAATACATTTAAAATAAATCAAAATCATAACACCTTCCATTTGAGTTTGGGGCCAGGCTGCCTGTTGTGAGGCCCAGTAGCAGGAATCAAAACACACAACACATGGAGCCTCCAGCAAAATAAAAACTAGAAAGAAACCTCAGGACGTCCCCAAGAATAGACAAGAAGAAAACCTCAGAGCACCCTGTCTGAAGTCTTCCTCTGAATGCCTCTGATCGTCCGTTGAAGGAGCTGCGGCCATCAAATTTGAGAGGACTGAAGCGGTGGGCCAAGCGACCAGTTGAGAAAGGCAGAAACCTCACCGAGAGCAACACAAAGTGACCGACGGCAGTGGTGGTGCTACCAAATAGTGGGTTAAGGGGACCAGCATTGTTGTTTATGCCAACCGTTTAACAACGGTGCAATCCTGCGCTGTGCATGGTCAAATTACCCATAAGCCATTGCTTCAGCTTTTATTAATTGTGGTCACTGCATCATTTTCAAGTTGCCTTTACCGTTTGATTTACAATTTTCAGCAAGGCAAAAACTGGCAAATAATACACTACAGTGGGCCAACTGTTTAGATGTAAAAGACATTGAATGCTAAATAACAATCCCTGAAAACTTCACCCCTCTAGCATTAACACTTCAAAGGTTGTGACTTATGGGACAAAGTCTTTTGTTAAGTAGCACTCATTTATTTAGTAAACTTAGGGCCACACCGCCTTTTTAAAGCCACCATATCTCAGAAACTAACGAAGATACACGCCTGTATAATTCAGCACAGTGATATCATCACCGACATCAGTCAGCATCAAGCAAATCAAAGACGGTCAGTCGGGAACATTTTCTAAAAACTGCTGAATTGAAATGTATTGTCTGATAGAAGACTGGCGACTCGATCCTGCAGTGCGAGTTGCTGCTTGACCAAAATTCCTTAAAAAAAAAAAAAAAATTAAAAAAAATCGCCCAATGCAGGCCGGGCCTGAGGGTTGGTTCAGTGCTGGGGCCGCTGCGCTTTTTAATATACAAAAATAACCCGTACAGGAATATAAAACAACCAGCTGGACAAGTCTGCAGATAATGCCAAGCTGGTTGGAAGGGCATGGCTACCACTTGACTAGGGGTGTTTGGCTGTGCTGTTTCTGAACTGCTGGCACTTTGCATTGCAGGGGCTCAGGTGTCAGCGACAGTCGATACGGGCTTGTCAGTCTTTACAGCTGTCTTAACTGGAAGTGAACTCCATTTTAAATTTGCTCAAACAGACAGAGTAACCGGCCCTTCAGAGTGGTGGGAATAAAACTCAATGAAACACAAATTGTGAAGCAGAACTCCGTTTTACTAAAGACGCTTTATAAAAACACCGGCCAAACCACTGGCTTACTCAGAAGCCACAAGTTCAGCTCAGGAAGTGTGAAATATGAAGCACGAGACACGCCATGATTAACAGACCCTCCATGTCCAGAGGTTTGGCCCTAAACACGGACTTTGACTTCATTTGGCTTCTCACATGTCATTTACCAGTGCATTTTGTTCTCCCAGTTCACACAGCCACTAATCCTTCATCTTATTATTTTACTAAAGCCACCAACTCCTTATATATAAAGAGGTGGATCGGGAGGCCATTTAGATTAATGAGCAGGCAAATCCCAGGTAAATTAATGGAAGCGATTATTAAGAAAATAAATTAGGAGTGCTCTCCCCTTGACGTTCTCGTATACTCGGATATGGGGGTGGATATTTGAGGAGTAAACCGCAGGACAAGGATTCTATTTTTACATTATGTACATTAAAGAACCATCAACAACAAATCAAATCAAATTAATAATATATTGAACAATTATTATAAAAGGAAAATTGAATAAATAGGACTCTGCAGCTGCATGAATAAAAGGTAAAGTAATACTTCCAGGTTAGCAGAAATAGTCCAAAAGTTGATAAAAAATCTACGTTCTGTACTGAATACTTGTATGCAAAATTTGGTTGACTGAAGTGAAAGAGTCCTCAAGCTACACACACACACAGACATAATTCCAAAAGTAGTATTTTTGGACTCAGGGAGGTCTAAAACATCAAAATCTCAAAATGGAATTTTTGGACAATTTCAATACTCTCCCAATACTTTGTATACGAGAAATAAAGAAGTAGGATCAGCACATGACAAGAAACTGAGTGTTATTGAGTGAGCAGTCAGCACGGGTTCAGACTGGGAGGTCGTGTTTTATTAATGTGAAGAAAAGCACACAATCATAGAAGTGCAGATGAGATTATACAATACAATTTATTATTGTAGAGCCCAAAATCACACAAGAAGTGCCGCAGTGGGCTTTAACAGACCCTGCCTCTTGACAGCCCCCCAGCCTGGACTTTCTAAGAAGACAAGAAAAAACACCCAAAAAAAACCCCAGTAGGGAAAAAAAATGGAAGAAACCTCAGGAAAGGCAGTTCAGAGAGACACCCCTTACCAGGTAGGCTGGGCATGCAGTGGGTGCCAAAAAGAAAAAGGGGGTCAATGCAATACAATAGACAGAAGAAAATACAAGTCATCCTCAATACAATAGAAATATTACAAGAGTAGAGCAGAATTTAACAGCAGATAATATCCCATAACATGATTTGGATTTGTTTAGATTAGGAATATTGATTTTCAGAAAGGCTCTTGATAAGGTGCCACCATGAAAGGGTAGCAATCAAATTAAAAGAAGGAGGCATTCAAGGCGCAAAAATATAAACATTGGCTTAAACACGACAAGCAAAGGGTTATGAAGAGAGGAACTTTAAAGAATGAGGTGATGTTAAAGGTGGCGTCCAGCAGGGGTCAGTGCTTTAACAGACACACATGATCTGGACCAGCAGTTCAAAAAGGTTTATTCTCGTGACCAAATTTTGTTGTTTTTGTGTCTTTGTGGCATGGAATCAAAACCGATCATCTTCTTCCATCCCACTTGGAAGAATGCCACCAATTGAATACCCTTGTTGGGCCTGGAGAATCAACATTGACCGTCATGAGGTGGGTTCTGATGGACCGCTGGACAACTGCCAAAGTGGAGCAATGACGTTTAGCTAAACGGTTCCCTGTGACCCATCGTAAGTCAGTCTACAACACGAGCGCCACCCATCACCATTATGGACTGCTGTGAATCACAAACCTCCACGGCCCAAATCCAAATCACAGGTGACCCAAAATGAATTGTGAGCTGCAGTTTAAGGACACGTGATCTGGACAGGAATACAATCAGCAAGCTGGTCAGGTCTGCAGACGACACCAGTCTAGGAGGACTGGCTGGCAGATAATGCAGAATCAGGTCAACTGTTACAGAGGGGCTGGGAGGGCACACAGGCTTGGGCTGTGTAATTTAATGTTCGTATATAAATGAAGACCACCTCAGAAACACCTCACTTAACAAAGTAGACGCATTGAGAGAAACTGCTCTGTTAACAGAAACTTTGCTATCAGGGGTAAAACTAAAACGGGCAGAACAGAGACGTCTTCTTACACTGTGCCAACAACGCACGTATACAATGAACAAAGACGACAATGTATTCCCAATGAAGCAAGCAATGATAATTTGGGGGAAAATGTGGCTAGTGTTGATTGTTTGGGTTTTGGTTTTCTCTCACTTAATAACTGCATACTTCATCTCCACGTCAGACTTCATTTTGCGCGGACTTTTTAATTTTATCCAATTGATTTATGATTTTTTTTTTTTTTTTAAAGAGTTGATTGTGCCAACCCCATAGATGCTGCTACATGGCACTTTCTTTCTCCAGATTCAACTATTTTAATAAACTTTAACTTCATTTTGAATGAAACTGCTTCACTCTTTAATAATTCTGACATACTAAACAAATAAAAAATGAATAATTACTACTACAAATAACGTGGAAACTAACCTTGCCAACTTTTCTATGCTCTGTGAAAGACTGCTGAAAGATCATTAAATATTACAAACTGTCGGGATACACTATAGTGTGCATAACACACTAGTGTATAGCTGGTATAAAACTAGTGGTGGATTTTAGGAGGCCCAGGCCCCTCATGGACCCCGTGATCATCAGAGGTGACTGTGCAGAGGGTACAGACCTATAAATACCTGGGAGTGCAGCTGGATGATAAACTGGACTGGACTGCCAATACTGATGATCTGTGCCAGAGAGGACAGAGCCGACTATACTTTATTAGAAGGCTGGCGTCCTTCAACATCTGCAATAAGATGCTGCAGATGTTCTATCAGACAGTTGTGGCGAGCGCCCTCTTCTACACGGTGGTGTGCTGGGGAGGCAGCATAAAGAAGAGGGACAAACTGGTGAGGAAGGCAGGCACGGAGCTGGACAGTTTGACATCCGTGGCAGAGCAACGGGCACTGAGCAGACTCCTGTCAATCATGGAGAATCCACTGCACAGGATCATCTCCAGACAGAGGAGCAGCTTCAGCGACAGACTGCTGTCACCGTCCTGCTCCACTGACAGACTGAGGAGACCCCACACTATGCGACACTTCAGTTCCACCAGGGGGGGTAAACGTTAACATTATTATACGATGATATTGTCCGTTATACCTGCCTCGCACTCTCCACCTTGCATTTTTTAATTTAATATTGTTTTTTATCAGTATGCTGCTGCTGGAGTATGTGAATTTCCCCTTGGGATTAATAATCTATCTATCTATCTATCCTGCCTACTACACTAAACTTAATATCTATCTATCCATTCGTTAAGTGAGGTGTTTACTGTATGACACACGCAGGAAGTAAAAATGTTAGATTTGAATACACAGGGCACGTCTCCGCTATCAAGATCCAGACAGAAGTGATCAACAAGGCCCACAGGATCATGGGTTATATAGCGCCCTGAGGCGTGGAGTCACACAACACACTGGCGTAGCTCCACCTGTAGCACTGCATGAAGTTTTTTGCCTCCACTATCTTCACTTTACCAGATTTCACCATTTTACTTATTTTTTTAAAAAACATGGTGCCAAAGCTGGACACATTTCAAGGTAGAAAAGTTCTTATCTGCTGCTCCTATACACGATAAACATCTTTTTCCACCTACTTACAGAAAACTGTAGAGATTAAGACACTTAGGGAGCTTCAAATGACCAATGACGCTACAAATGTAATTTTCCAGCTACGCTCTTTTTTCAATACGCAAAACAGATATTTTGTTCAAAGAAACCCACTCAACTTTCCACATCTCACAACCCTATCTATACCTGAGGAGACACTGTACTGCTTAGTCCTGATGAGCGCAATTTAAAAATATATGACAAATACTAGTTTAAAGAACCTACCCTTCAGTGATCCTTGGGGACAAGTCAAAGGGACTTTTCAATTAGTATCTCAGAAAAAGAGCGGAACTCGGCCATAACATCGAATACAGTCCGGCTCTATACGAGGCACGCATCCCATAACTCAACTTAAATGTGATCAATGAAAGACCTTATCTCGTTTAAATGGTCTAAAAGGTACCCAGAGCAAGAGGCATAACCTGTGAGAGGTGCCACCTCATGCCAGCATCACTAAGCCAGAGGTCTTGGGAACGCACTAAATTAACACCATTTACGACAAAAAAGTTTCCATACTTCTCAGGCAGCTTTGGCATTACAATCATCTCTAATCGAGTAACGGTAATTGTCTGGTGTATGATAAAGTGTGGAGGAATAAATACAATACAATTTATTTGTTGTGTAGCCCAAAATCACACAAGAAGTGCCGCAATGGGCTTTAACAGACCCTGCCTTATGACAGCCCCCCAGCCTCGACTCTCTAAGAAGACAAGGAAAACCCTTGAAGGGAAAAAATGGAAGAAACCCCAGGAAAGGCAGTTCAAAGAGAGACCCCTTACCAGGTAGGATGGGCATGCAGTGGGTGTCAAAAAAAAAAAAAAAGGGGGGTCAATACAACACAATAGACAGAACAGAACACAAGTCATCCTCAATACAATGCAATAGTATAATAGAAATATTACAAGTACAGAGCAGAACTCAACGTTAGATGATCTTCTTATGTGGCGCTGCTGCCTCGCTGTTAGGAGACCCGTCTGGGTTCACTTCCCAGGTCCTCCCTGCCTGTGTGGAGTTTGCATGTTCTCCCCGTGTCTGCGTGGGTTTCCTTCCACGGTCCCAAGACATGCAGGTTAGGTGCATTGGCGATCCTAAATTGTGCTTGGTGTGTGTGTGTGTGTGTGTGTGTGTGTGCACGCTTCGGTGGGCTGGCACCCTGCCTGGGGTTTGTTTCCTGCCTTGCGCCCTGTGTTGGCTGGGATTGGCTCCGGCAGACCCCCGTGACCCTGTAGTTAGGATACAGCGGGTTGGATGATGGATGGATGGATGATCTTCTTATATAATACGTTACCGTGGCTCTCCGTTTGTCTGGCTAGGATTTTAAATCCCCTGTAGCTCGACTGACCTGAAATTTGGTACACATATACTACGTGACCTCTACTATCCGCTTTCGGGGTGATGATTGACCTCCAAGGTTATTCCTTTTTTTTTTTTTTTTATTTTATTGTCAAATAAACTCTCAGCAGCGGTCAGCAGGGTGGTACATGTGTACAGGCGCCATTCTCATCCCCACCACCTTCACCATCACTTCCTCTACCTCTTGATATCTAAAACCATTCTTGAGGCAGATTGAAGACTGAAGTGCCAGCTTAAGTGAAAAATTAAAGGAAAACGTACTAAGTAATTGCAACACAAACACGGACTTGATCAGTTTTAACACGAAAAGATGACGTCGGAAGAAGAGAAGAAGTGGGCCGCTAGGGTGGAGAAAAGAGGAGCAGCTCAGGAAACATCAAGCGCATCAACCTCTGAGCAGACGAATGGCAAACGTACAGAGAAAGAAAGAGGATGAGGACTAGGAATGGTCAAGTCAAGTGCAGTGTGCCGTTACTGGTATCACGTAATACAATTTGGATAAATCATAAGAATACACAAGAAACCTGACAAACAAGAGGAGACCATTCAGGCCATCCAGCCCACTGGTTTAGCTAAGAGCTAAGCTGTCCCAACTCGATGACAATAACCTGCAGTATGGCACACTACTGGCAAAGAAATCCAACCCACCTTTTATAACTGAGTGGGTAAGCGACATTCTGCCTTAAAATTTTTATTAAGAAGAAAATTAAACCTTTTTAAACTGAGGGAAAATATACCAATAATTATTTGTTAAGGATCTCTTTGTATGCCATGTTGTCAGTTCGGCCCTCCAGTTACAATATGACCAAGCTGTGCGCTGAGCTTACTCTTGAGCATGTAACGTACAGTTGGCCATGTGAACAGTAATCTTGTCACAAATCTCACAGCTTGGATTGCTGCTGTCATAATCGGTTTGAGTTTCATGGTTTGTTTCAATTACGACAGTATTTGCAGGACTTGTGTTGAAGTGACATTCGGCATCTGTCAAGCATCCAGCTTTTGAGAGTTTAAACATTCATAAACATCAAAGTGTCCACTACTGAAATCGTCACCTGTCAATCTAAGATGTTTAAGAGGGATTGCCGGTTGTCGAAAGGTGTAAAATATTTGGCCATTTCAGTACACTTGAAAGCGACAACCGAACATTTCAGCGGCAGCCATCAACTCACATGCAGAACCATAGGTGAAGGGCTTAAGCATTTCACTCTTCTAGTGCTCCTGTGTAGTATAATTATCTCCTGTACCGTCATCAGTCCACACCTTGAACCTGTCCCAGTCATTCAATACATAAGACACAATGTTCCTCTGGATATCAAGAGTGAGCCTGATATGGCCGTGCAATATGTAACACAGAGAATGGAAAAGGTAGGTGCCATCTCCGGGCATGGAAACCACTCAGTAAGTGACAGTTCTTTGATCGATGGTGATTACCTCGATAGACATGGGAATGGGGGTACGGTTGGAATGATAAAGGAAATGGGTACCTGAACAATGTCAACTAAGTCTAAAATACCTATACAATAACTATAATTGTAATAAATGAACAATAAAACAGCGGAGAAGCCGTGGATTAAATAAAAAGGCTGTAGTTATCAGCAGGGAGACGTGAATCCCGTGGCGAAGCAAGGAAGGGAATGTAGAGACTGGAGCGACGGACGGTCTTATATAGGCAGGCAGCCAACAACGTGGGAGGCGTTGGGATGGGGGACCCAACGCCGCCTCACACGGTGACCGAGCTGCAGGCTATGGACGTATATATGTACGTAAGTAGGATTCAGTTAGCGTTGGGAACCCGCGTACCAAATTTCTTGAAGATGGGCCCATAAGTAACAAAGACTGTTGAAAAGTTCAATATGGCGGCCGACAGTGGCATCATATCACCGAAATAAGTACCAAATTTCAGCCTTCTACCTACACGGGAAGTTGGAGAATTAGTGACGTTGGAAAGTTTAATATGGCGGCTGACAGTGGCGTCACACCACTGAAATAAGTACGTACATTGGTTTCGGTTAGCGCAGGGAAGCCGCCTACCAAATTTCATGAAGATGGGGCCGTAAATAAGAAAGTTCAACATGACGGACGTTGTTGACCGTTATCGACCGTTACGTGTAGAATTTTGAAATGAAACCTGCTTAACTTTTGTAAGTAAGCTGTAAGGAATAAGCCTGCCAAATTTCAGCCTTCTACCTACACGGGAAGTTGGAGAATTAGTGATGAGTGAGTGAGGGCTTTGCTTTTTATTAGTATAGAGTAGAGACAAATCAAACTCTCTGTTTAGACCAATTCAGACGAGATTAGTTTCATACCAAGAGGTGGCACTGAAGCACCTCTGGAATTGCAGTCCCGTCCAAGTCACTCAAATGACTGACATTGTAGCGAGACGTCTGAGCGAGTTTTACCCGATACAGTTTTACAGAATGGCAAAAGGCTCTGTGATCTTTACTGAGACGTCCAGAAAATGTCAGACATGAGCAATTCTGATGGGACTCAGATTATGGAGGTCTTCCAGCAATAAAAATCACCCCTGGTGTAAAACTAATCCCATCCGACTGAAGTCATGGCCAAAACATTTGAAAGCAGGGCCAGAATTCACTAATATTACTTTAGAATAAGCGTGTTAGGCCTGAAATTGACTCTTTGATGCTATTCATTGTTCTGTGACACTTAAAAAGTTTTTTTTTTTTTTTGCACAATTCTCTCTTTTTCAGTTTCTCTTTTTTCCCCTCTCTGTATTTTTAGTTTTCCTCTGTTTTTATAGGATTGATTCTGAAGTTAATGTTTGCATCTGTCATGCTATAGTTATTGGCTTGATTAAGTAGCATGCCATTGTCCTTTGTGATTTGATAAACTTCATTAATAATAATAATAATAAGTTTTATTTATGTAGCGCCATTCATACACTCAAGGACACTTTACAATTCACTAAACACATTAACAAGACAACAGAAATTATATACAAGAAAATGAATCATACTCATTGAAGTGATGCGCTTTAACAGGATTTTGAAATAACTAATCGATTTTACCTCGTGAAGGCTGAGAGGAAGAGCATTCCACATTTTAGGGGCTGTCACACTGAAACCTCTGAAAGAAAAACAAGTCCCCCCCCCCCAAGTCTTATCACATGACCTTGGAGGTCACAGCACAGCGTCGGCCATCATACGGCACCACTGGAGTCATTTTCACGTTACAGACCCAAAGGAGTAGGCAGGACCCCTTCTGGCAGTAACGGGAGTTAAACAAGCTCAGTTTTTTGACAGTAAAGTACAAAAAAAAAAAAAAATGACATCTTGCAACAAGAACACAGGGACAAAACTGGAAACTTAAGGGAAGATTTGGCACAAATGTTTGGAAGTTTTTCTTCATTCAAAGAACGACAGACGCGTGTGATAAAGAGCAAGAAAGTAGCACTTTAGGGATTTCCACTTGATGTTACTTTGGACAATCTCGGTGTCGGGAGAGCTTGTTGGGTTTCTTAACACTCTACGGGGTGATTCAAAAAGATTCATCCAATTTCAAAATGATTTATTTCACTTGTAAATTGTTACAGAACAATGCAGTAAACTGTAAATGAATTAGGTGAGCATACAGTCGATGTTTTTAGTTGTTTGTGTCTTTTATTTATTTATTGTTTGTTCGGTGTCCTTGAGTTCTCAGAAAGGCGCCTTATATAAATAAAATGTATTATTATTATTACAGTTTTATTGTTATTTTACAAGTGCTCAATAGGACCCCTCCAGCTGTATGGATAACATCAAATTTAAATCCCGTACTCGACTGAGCGTGTCGAGTGTCACTGTACTCCGATTCTCGTGATTCTTTCAATGCGATTTCGGAGATCATCCAGTGTTGTTGGGAGTGGCGACAGTCAGAAACTCTGTGAGCCCCTCTTTAAATTAGTATGCGATTGGTTCCTTGGTGTCTCAGGGTTATAAAAATATGGCACTCTGATATCGGATGAATCTTTTTGAATCATCCTGTAATATTAATGAACCTCATTATTTAACTCCTACAGCTTTGCTGGTCATCTCATTCAGCCACACCAGACTTAGCTGACGGCAGATTCAAAACGTGTTGTTGACTTCAGAAGCTTAACGAGTTAACAGACTTTCACTTTTTGTTTGTTTCAAATATTTTATTGAAACAGATTTTGTATGATGTGCAAAGAGGTGCAGATGGAATCATCTCAGCTTGTTTGGCCTGTTGTAATTATTTATTGGAAAAGTGAAACAAGAATTCTTAACATAAAAAAGGAAAGTCAATTAAATGAAGGCAAAGGTGGTATGTTCAATAAGCTCGCAAGACCAAAGAAGAAAGCGCCACTGCGGACATCGACGACCTGAATTTGACGTCCTCTGCTTTAACATGCCTTGACTCTATCTGTCTAAATTGAAGATTTCGCGTGTCCTTTTTGTCGCGCCATTCTACACCCTCTTCGATGCCCTCCAT
Organism: Polypterus bichir lapradei; assembly: GCA_026402145.1. Lineage (NCBI taxonomy): Eukaryota > Metazoa > Chordata > Cladistia > Polypteriformes > Polypteridae > Polypterus > Polypterus bichir. Next base: position 5,343,511 of record JANRMT010027041.1, on the reverse strand, counting down.
GTGTGTGTTTTTTTTTTTTGTAAACTTGCATTCTTTGTTTGAAATAGAGGGGGCTCTCCCTCGTGGTCGAACGTCTTCTAATAAGAGGGCCAGTGACTTCAGCTATAACGGAGTGACAGTGCCCGCTGTTTTGTTGAATTCGTGCCCTTTAGCACCACTGCCGCCTCCCCTCCGCTGGTGGCGCCCCGATAGTCGCCCTGCCCGCTGCAGCTGCTCGCATTCTCATGGCGCATGTCAAACTCCTGTTCTTTCATGACAGTTCGTTTCGCGCTCCCTTACCTGCACCATTCCAAGTTCACCTTCTATCCTGGAGCTAAGATGCGGGTTTACTTCAGCGAGTCACTGGGCACATAGCACGGTTAAACTGCGTGCATATCTTAGTTGCCGACTAGCGAACACATGCGCCCCTGAAGTGCCTGCACCTGCTCAGCTGACTAACGTATTTCTTACGTCAACGTACCTGCACCGCGGTGATCTTCTCAGCGATGCCCGCCTCTTTTCGCTCTTTCAAGTTCTTCTCCTGGGGTGGAGCTCCAGAAAACGTACTCTGTCCCCGACACTTCCTCCCCAGAACTTGCAGGCCCCCCGTCAGCCCCCGCCGAAGACCTGAGACGCTGCACGCTTTTACGGCCCGTAAAACCATCGCCTCCAGTGGCCCACAAACACCACTCAACGAAACGACTCACAAAATGCATCGAAACTCCCCACAAGAGTTTATACGGGATGAGAGAGGGAGCAGCCGCGTCCTGCGCCTCCCACACGAGCCAATGACGGGGAGGCTTGTGGGTGGGTGGGGCAAATCTAGCCAATGGCTGCGTTTCGGAGTAGCTGCACGGAATTATGGATCTCGTAGTTTTGCGAGCCTTTCTGCAGGTTTTTGTAAAAGGTCAAATGTGCGAAAATTCAGTTAGTCATTTTCTAACCCGCTTAGTCCTAAACAGGGTCGCGGGGCGAAAGTTCAAAGTCAAATACGTATTAAAATGCAGACACATAGCCCAGGACTAGTTTTAGTTCTCTTTTGTTCAGAATCTCAGTAATTGCTACACATGCTTATTAAATATGTGATAATAAATACACTTATAAACAAGGGCTTGTTAAAAATATTTTTATAATTGCAGACAAAAAACACACCCTAAGGTGGGTCCTGGCAACTGGGCAGAATGCAGCTAGCTCCTTGTAAATTAAGAAAGTGAGAGGGGAATGGTTGTGAGCAGAGAGAAATGAGCCAGCCACAGTGGTCTACCCAAGTAGATCACTTACATTGATTTTTACATCCCCTTTAGAAATCTTAACTGGTGCAAAACTACAAGCTGTAAAATGAATACCTCCACTTCAAGCCTCATTTCTTAGATTGCCTATTATATCTACTACATAATAAAAAGCTAAGGTCTGTGGGTGTGTGTCAGATCTCTATAAGCAATCTGATTGGTCAGTTTGGCTTTTGACAGATTGGTCAGTTTGGTTTTGGTGACGCCATCAAAGGAGGAAGTGCATGTGTATGACAAAATGGGAGGAGTAAAGGCATAGGAGGCACACTGAGAGTCGCCTTCAAAGATGGGAAGCATAGGAGCGGACATTAGGTGAGCAAGGCGCCTTGAAATGAGTAGCAGTTTCTATGGGAACACGCTCGAGAAAGGAAGCACCGGTCAAGAGACATTCAGACACACAAGAATACAGAGGAAGGTACACACAGGGCAAAAGATAGCAAATGTTTTAAATGTATTCTGGTACTTGTCTTTGATAGATAACGTTGCTAGTATATATATATATACTCAGCAAAAAAAGAAACGCCCCCTGACTTTCAACTGTTTTTACTTTCAGTAGACTTAATGTGTAAATATTTGTATGAACACTAAAAGAGTCAACACCATAAGACATAAACTAAAAATGTTTCACAATGTGTCCCTGAATGAAGGGAGGCTCAAAATCAAAAGTACCAGTCAGTATCTGGTGTGGCCACCAGCTGCTTGAAGTACTGCAGTGCATCTCCTCCTCATGGACTGGACCAGATTTGTCAGTTCTTGCTGTGAGATGTTACCCCACTCTTCCACCAAGGCACCTGCAAGTTCCTGGACATTTCTGGGGGGGAATGGCCCTAGCCCTCACCCTGCGATCCAACAGGTCCCAGACGTGCTCAATGGGATTGAGATCTGGGCTCTTCGCTGGCCATGGCAGAACACTGACATTGCTGTCATGCAGAAACTCACACACTTTTTGCCACTCCTGTCTGGTCCAGCGAAGGTGGGTTTGTGCCCATAGGCAGCGTCGTTGCTGGTGATGTCTGGTAAGGACCTGCCTTACAACAGGCCTGCAAGCCCTCAGTCCAGCCTCTCTCAGCCTATTGCGGACAGTCTGAGCACTGATGGAGGGATTGTGTGTTCCTGGTGTGACTCGGGCAGTTGTTGTGGCCATCCTGTACCTGTCACGCAGGTGTGATATTCGGATGTACCGATCCTGTGCAGGTGTTGTTACACGTGGTCTTCCACTGCGAGGATGATCAGCTGTCCTTCCTGTCTCCCTGTAGCGCTGTCTTAGGCGTCTCACAGTGTGGACATGGCAATTTATTGCCCTAGCCACATCAGCAGTCCTCATGCCTCCCTGCAGCATGCCTAATGCACGTTCACGCAGATGAGCAGGGACCCTGGGCATCTTTCTTTGGGTGTTTTTCACAGTCGGTAGACAAGTCTCTTTAGTGTCCTGCGTTTTTAGAACTGTGACCTTAAATGCCTACTTTCTGTAAGCTGTTAAGGTCTTAACGACCATTCCACAGGTGCATGTTAATTAATTGATTATGGTTAATTGAACATACATGGAAAACATTGTTTAAACAATTTACAATGAAGATCTGTAAAGTTATTTGGATTTTTAAAACATTATTGTTGAAATACACAGTCATGAAAAAGGGACGTTTCTTTTTTTGCTGAGTATATATACAAACACACACACACACATATACAATATACACTGTGTATACATATTGTCAGGCACGCAGACCTAAGGGGCTGCCACAAGATAAATAATAACACTCCAAGCTGATAGGGGGCGCTGTAGCCAACACATTCCCCTATTTCATCTGCAGTGCTGAGAGACTTCAGCCAGAAGTCACATGACTTCACTTCCTCTTCATTCTGGCAAGCTCCGCCCTTTCTGGGATGCCTCTATTTAAACAAGACAGCCACCAGAAGTGGGCATTCAGTTTGAACCCGTGTCTGACGGAGAGGGAGCACCTGCTCAGAACTAAGCTATTCTAGAAAAATCCTTTTTTTTTGTTTCATGACAGATTCAGTCAATCTAATTCTTGGTTGTCTTTACTTTTGGGCCATCAAATGAATAGGGTTTGCCAGGGTGGTACCCCAATTCATTGTGCTGTTTCATTATCATTTTTACAATACTGTATATAAACAGAGACAAAGCGAGGGAGCGAGAGGTACTGTAGGACCCCATTTCTGACAGAATGCCAGGATGCCTGGGGCAACACTTTTGTACACAGCACACACACTGGCCTATGGTCATGTTGGTGGTCCACTGTCATCATCATCATCATCAGCAGCAGCCACTCTTCCTAGTGTTCCTCATGTGACAATAGGACCACCACTGACCCCAGAAGTGATTCAGGGCATGGATGGTATTTCCTGATCTTGTGGCGCAGAGACAATAATAAATGTAATAAATTAAAATAATAAACTGCATCTCAATAAGAAGATGTCGCCTGTAATGTGATTGGCTCACAAGCCGAGGTTCATTCCTTATATTCTGAACTTCCCTTTGGCATTAGCAATAAAACCGGTGGGTGACAAAGTCTCATCGATCGAGGGGTGTAGTGAAGTTCAACAGAAAATATGACGGGATACATCGCTGGTCACGGGCAGCAGTCCATAGCAAAGTACACCCGCCATATGATGAGAGTCCTGGGGGTCCACACACTGAGCCCAGTAAGTGAACTGATCAAGAAGATGGAGCCCAGACCCCTCAAATCCAGCAAGGGCGCCACCTGGCTGTTGATGATGTACCAGCAGCCTTAAAGTGAAAAAAGGTACAACCACATGAACGTCAGTCAGTGGAGCTAGCAGCGCTTCTCATCCTGTCTCAGTTATATAGTGCCTTTTACATCTGTTATTTAGGCCTTTTAAAATGATACATCTATCTCGTAAATGGCGTCTTTTATATCTACAGTATCTGTTATGCAGACCCTTTCACATCTTCACATTGTAAGAGAGGAAACCAACACAGAAAACAAAAAGTCTGAGGCACATATAATGAAAAATAAACAAACAAAGATCTCCGCAACGTCTCTTTAGACACGAGGCCAATACAGAACTGAGGTCCAGGCAGGAAGGTGGGGGGCTCCAGGACGACGGACAATGGAAATGACATGAGCCGCGGGGCGGCCGTTAGTCTTCTGTTCTGCAGAGGAAGGAAGAGAGAGAGAAGGCATTAGAACACAACGCCATCTCCTGGTTTGGTGGGCAACTGCCATCACCAGAGCCCTGGGGCTCCCAAGGTTACACGTGTGACAACATCTACTGTATGTCTCTCTGCCTTGTACATAAATATTAAAGTCACTACAATAGACATCTCACTTGTATATAGTGCCTTTCACATCTATCTATTCATCTGTCTGTTATAAAGTGCCTTTTATATCTGTTAGATTTTATACCTACCTAATAATAGAATATCATTAATATAACATTTTTATATCTATATTTCTTATATAGATATAAATAATATAATGCCTTTTAGATCTACTCTGTCTTTTACATTGTCCGTTTAATATATCTCTCTCTCTGTTATATAGCGCCTTTTATCATGTCTGTCTTGTAATGCCTTTAATATCTATCTCTTGGGTCTATAATGCCTTTTACAAACACCTATCTCTGTTATATAGTGCCTTTTATGTCTGTCTCCCCATCTACCTCTCGCTTCTATAGCAGAGTGCCTGCCATCTCTATCTTGCAGTGCCTTTAATATCCATCTCTCTACTATGATGTACCTTTTACGTCTATCTAGATGTTATATGGTGCATTTTACATCTAACTCTCTGTTATATAGTGCCTTTCACATCTGTCTGTCTACACAACAAGGTTATTATAGTTTAGCCTTTTTATATTAGTTTTTATTTCTATATTTTTTCTGACCTTACTTGCAAATTCAGTTTAGTTTTAGTTTTCCTTCATTGTGTATTTTTAGTTTTAAATTTAGCTTTTATTTCACAAAGACATTTCTATTTTATTTTTATATCTATTAGTTTCAGTTTTAGTTTTACTAATTATGGCATGGAGTTCCTGCAGAGTTTAGTTTTGTGTCACAATCAGACAGAAGTGTACACTTAACGGGTTTAGATACAAGTTTAATGTTAGTGGAAGCTTACTACACTACATGGTTTACTATCTGGTTTCGTGTTTTTGTCTAATAAAAACAAGCATAATCAAAACCAGATACTGAATATGAACAGTTTTATACAATTTTGTAATTTTTAAAATATTTTCTATGTCATTTGTGCTGAACAAATGTAAGCCGACTGTTGGCGCTTTCATCTTCATTTTATTGCCTAGAATGGGGCCATTTGTAATAAAATTTAGATGAATTTTAAGGGTTGAGGGTTTTTTACTCTGAATGTCTACAGCACACTACATATCCTGCTCCAAGACAATGTGCTTATAATGAATGAATATTATTGCATTCAAAAATCTCCCATACTGGGCTTTGATATTTTCTACCAGCCATATTGATCTCCAATTCCATTTTAGGCACAAACAATTTATAGACAGAATTTTGCCAGCTGCAGGCCTGAAAAGATATCAAAAAATCAGAAAACAGAATCTACTGTGTGCTGGCAGGTGTGATCATGGAAATATGGGGGCTTAGGAAGAACAGGACCCTTAGGCTTGAATGAGTGTGCAGATCACACCGAGCTGAGCTGAGGGAAACAAAGAAAAACAAGCAAGTAGTGTGAAGGGTAGGGGCTGTGAGACTTGAAGAGCCCACCATAAGAACAGTAAACCCTTAATGAGCGGGTAATAAGAATATGGATAGGCACAAATCTGAGATTAAGAACAATCTATATGACATTATCTAAACCTGTTTATCTAGAGCAGGATCACAGGAAGTCTGGAGCCTACCCCAGCAGGTTTGGATGCAAGGTAGGAAAAATCCCTAAAAACCAACCTGTAGTTCAGTAGAGACATTGCCAACTCAGGAATTTTACAAGGGATGTGTCACCTCGTGGCTAAATGACTTTTTTAAAGCAAAAGTGATTGGTCAGTAGCAATACGCTGATCTTGTATGATGACCTAGTTGGTATCTCGATCAGCGCCCTTTTAATTTCAAAGAGGATTTCTCCTGTGCAAAGTGGCAAGTAAATTATTGTCAACAGACCGTAGGCACCCGAGAAACAAACGGAAACGTTACTCACTCGTGATTTTTCTGTCTGTAGGGTTAAAGGTTTTATTGAGCAACACATTCTGATTTCAGGGATTTGAATGACATCTTAATATACGACAAGCGCAAAGAAAGGCGGCCCAGTAAATTGCTTTCTACTTCACCCGCTTCCTGTGCCCGTCCTCAGCTCGCTCTGTCACCGCCAATGCTGTGTGAGCAGCCGTTGTTCACTGGATGAAGATGTGTGGGCGGCTTGTGGTGGATGACTTTCTGTTTTAGAGTTAAAAGTTAAATAATGGCAAGAATATTCATTCAAAAACGAAAACTTCAAATATTATAGTAAACTATTATTTTATTTCAGTTAGTCTTTCCAGCTACTTTAATAGATCCGTTTAGTTTTAGATTTCAGTTTTGTTAATTATTTTATTTCAGTTTATGAAAATGTTTTTGTAACCACAGTTTCAGTTGTGATTTTAGTTTTCGTTAACTATGTGGCACGCGGCTGGGGGTGGTACCTAGCCGGGATGCCCAGGAGGACCGGAGGAGGGCTTGTGCTCCTTGGGGTGAATCGCTCCCGCAGGGTTGTGCGCGTGCCGCTTCTGTGGCACGTGTGTGGGTTCAGCTGCTGCGCCAGGCCGTCCACAGACTGATTTTTAATGCAGGTCCCGGTTCCAACTGGACGGGCCGGAATCCTGCCAACTATGCCACTGTGGGAAACAGCCCGGACACAGACAGACGGACATCATTTTAAAGTCCAACACACGTTTATTTATAATAATAAAGTGCACAACCCAGTGCCGCAGCACCCATCACCCCCAAAGTCCAGGCCTCTTTCCACACTGCCTTTCCTCTCCCAGACCTCATCCTCTTCCACCTGACTCCAGCCCTGAATGAAGGGAGGCGGCCCCTTTTATGACCTAAACACCCCCCCCCCCCCCCCCCCCAAGTGCTCCAGGTTTGCTCCGGCAATCTTCCACCGACACGCCCCAGTGTGGCAGAAGTGCCAGCTGTATCCCCGGAAGCACTCCGGGTGTCCCTGCTCCTCTTCCCCCCAGCACTTCCTGGTGTGGCGGAAGTGCTAAGGTCCAGGGCTCTCCAGGCACTGGGGCGACCCCTGGTGGTGACCACGGGCCCCTACAGGGTCTGCACCCGTGGCCCCCAAAGCAACCAGAGTGGTCGCCCCCTCGTGCTCTGGAGGAGGTGCAAGCCCTCCTCCGTTCCTCCTGGGCGTCCCGGCTGGGTACCACCCCCCAGCAGCATGCCACAACTATAATAACCTTGCTACACAATGCATTTTTAAATAAGCCCCCCGGCTACTGGTTAGCACATTTGACTGTTTGATGTCCTGAGATTTTTCACATAAGGACGACAGGCGCTCTAAGGCCTGGCAGTTCTACCCACTTATGGTGGCACCAGAGAGTGCTGAGCAACATGCAACATGAGTATGCCTGGGCCATGGGCTCATAAAGACCCTCCAAGCCTATAAAGGGTCTTCTTGGCGTCCCAAAGACAGAGAAGACAACGAGACACTACACTGCATCTTTTATGGCGCCTGTGAGATTTCCTACTCGTGGCCCAACACCATGTGAGCACCTCCAGTGGGCTGCAGGCCCCTCACCAAAGACTCCGAGCCGTCTTCCTCAGAGGTCACTGTCCACAGAGCTGGCCAGGCTGCCACCGTCTTACTGTGTGACCCTTAGCGAGTCACTGGCCCTGCCGGAGCTCCAAATATAAAAGACAGCAGTAGGCTGAAGCTGCACTGGAACAACGCCTTGGGATGGAGTTTATTACTGAAAGGAACTGTGGAAAGCGGAAACAACTCGAAATTCAACAGAAGCAAACATAAGGCATTGAAGGGTTAAACACTGAGGTGGGTCTGACGACTTCATAATCCCACCTTCTGAATGAAGACCGACCTCCATAAACTAAAACCAGAACAACATCAAAACCCTCCAGACATGCGAGAGTCGGTGAAAAAGCGGCTAGGCCGTCACCAAAGGAAGAGCAAAGCAACTGGAGCGGCAGAGCAAGAAAGAATCTGACAGCTCAACTGGAAAGTACACGGCATCGGAGAAAAAGCCCACCGTCTACAGCTCTTTATTAATTGAGCACGCATCTTTATTTCATGAGGATGATGCAACAGAAAGTAACTTTACCAGGACCATGCAGCTGGAAGAACAAGAAAAAAAAAACAGGGGATCAGGTCATCTGTCAAGCCTCACAGAAAATAATTAAGAAGTGTGTGCTCATTGTGGGCAGCACAGTGGCACAGCAGTTAGCGCTGCTACTTCTGAACTCCTGTGTCCTGCTTTAGATGCAATACAATACAACACGGGTGTCAAACTCCGGTCATGGAGGACCGCAGTGGCTGCAGGTTTTCATTCTAACCTTTCATTCTCTTCATTAGTGACCAGTTTTTGCTACTAAATAACTTCTTTTACTTTAGTTTTAATTGACTTGACTCAGGGCCCTTAGTTGTCTCTTTTTCCTTTATTAGCAGCTAAACAATAATGACACACAAAACGAGCCGCCACACGACCAGCTCACCTGTGCCAATCACACAATATCTGAAAATAAAGAAAAGCGAAGGTCTCAGTGAGGCTGATCTGTCGGGTCACCAACACATCTTGACGGTGTTATTAGATAAAACAGAAAAATCAACAGCTTTGGAAATGTCTGCTGTGCCAGAATGAGAGCGGCAACAAGCCGTGGCATTAAATAACGGCTTTAATTAATAGCAAGAATAGGCTTCTCATTAAGAGAGTGGCTGGAGTTTGACATCCCAGTTTAGCTGGTCATCTGTCAGCTCATTCACATCTCATTTCTGTTTGGCTGTCATTTAATGAAGAAACGAATATATTCAGAGGACTGAAACCTTAAAAACAGAAGGGAAGAGGAGTTAATTAGCAGTGAAAAACAGCTCGCTAATTAGGAAAATGCTTAGAATAAAAACCTGCAGCCACTGCGGCCCTCCAGGCCCAGAGTTTGACACCCCTTCGCAATACAATACAATTTATTTTCATGTAGCCCAAAATCACACAAGGAGGGCCACAATGGGCTTTAACGGGCCCTGCCTTTTGACAGCCCCCCAGCCTAGACAACCCTAACCCCCTAGATTTCTGGGCGTATTCATTTTCAGCTTTGCAGTTCGGTTTGGGCCTAATCCAGTGTTTCTCAACCCATTTTGTGACGCGACCCCCTTTTAACCATTTAAGCGTCTCTGTGACCCACTGGGGGTGGGGATCGAGTACAATCATTGGAGCAGCGACCAGTCAGGCCCACTTGTGACCCACCGGCGGTGGCCCACGACCACAAATGCTGCTGCGTTTACAGACGCTGCAGTTATGGAAATCCAAGCTTCATGTTACCACTCCTGTAATTCCCTCATTAAAAGGGGCAGAGGAAGCAAAGGAAAGCCATTTCATGGCCAGCTGTTTGGACCATGCAAAGTCAAAGCAAGTGGACAACTGGGACTGGGCAGGGAGAACTCTGGTGTGGCCACACGGACCTGGCAGAGGGTGCGACACATCCAAGGTGAAGAGGAGAGGACCAGGAGATGGGACAAGCAAAGATCAAACCCAGGAAACTGGGCCGCACTCTCATCCAATCCAAACACAAAACGAGAGAATCAAAGCTAAATAAATGCAAAATCAGAAGGAAACCTGGGAAAGTCTTTTTAATAAGAGTATTTATTATCTGCCAGCCTTGGACGGGAAATGGCTGCTGGGCATGGCACAGGGGGTGTGACTCTTTGTGTCACCCAGACTTGTGTCATAACAACAGTAAAACCAAAATGGCGTCAAAATAATTACAACAACACTGTGAAATAGAGCTCTGATCACAAAATAACATGGATTCCTTGTCCCCCCGGACATTTTTTTTTGCCTCCATCAGGTCTGCAAAGGACAAAAAGGTAAAAAGGGTTATTTCTGAACAGAAAGTAAAACATCTACCCTTCACTTGGGTCTGCGTTCATAAAGCTGCCCGCCGTACGCACATAAGAGGCTCCAAATGTGCATATGAGACTCGTCAAACGTTGCCATTTCTTAAAGATAACTTGACGGGATGTGCGCGTACGAGACCCTCGGGCAAACAGGGAAGTGCAGCAAACCGGTGAAATGACAACTCGCACGCATAGTAATGCGGATCATATTATTATTATCAGGTGCACTTACGTGACAAACGCATCACACCTCAGACGTGCCGTATATGATGCACAGTCTGTGTCTGGGTTCCCTTTTCAGAGGGCCGACGCTAAGTATTTGTGCTGAACAACTTCTTTTGGCTTTTCGTGAGTTTAATAATAATATGTTTTATTTATATAGCGCCTTTTTGCATATGTTGTCCCTTCTCTGGTGCCACAGCCCACCTGCCAAGTAGTTCTGCCTGCCTAAAATAAAGTTATCTCTGACGAAGGATCACAGGAATCGTCAGGTTGAGGGGTCCTTTCATCGGATTGGCTGACTCAGCTGTGGAATGACCAGTAGGGGGAGGCGGCTTGATGGCCGAGGTCTCCAGGACTCTAAACAAATCCAAATCCTATTATGGGATGTCATCCCCTGTTGAATTCTGCTCTGTACTTGTAATAGTTCTATTGACTATTACAGGATAAGTCAAAATGATGTTAACATTTGAATAGCAGAAATTCACAAAACATATGATTTACAGGAATGTCTCAAGGTGTTCGCCATCACGTTCACCACATGGACCATATGTGGCACAGAAATTGTCCACAACAATTGTGTTAAAGTCTATACATCGCAGTCCCATTAGTGTTAACATAATGTTGACTCACCCTGTATATTGTATTGAGGATGACTTGTGTTCTCTTCTGTCTATTGTCTTGTATTGGCCCCCCTTCTCTTTGACACCCACTGCATGCCCAACCCACCTGGACAGGGGTCTCTCTTTGAACTGCCTTTCCCGAAGTTTATTCCATTTTTATCCCTAGAAGGGGTTTTCTGTTTGGGAGTTTTTTCTCGTCTTCTTAGAGAGTCAAGGTTGGGGGGCTGTCAGGGCCTGTTAAAACCCACTGTGGCACTTCTGTGTGATTTTGGGCTACAAAAAAATAAATGGAAGCCATTAACCAACTGCTGACGCGCCACATCCAGTTCTCGTATGGTGTGGGTCGACATACCTGTAAATAAAACAGAGCAGGTTTTTTGCCAACAAACAAAAGTCCATTTGCAGCCGTGTCTGGGTCTCCGACTGCAATCAGAGCGATTGGCCGCACTTGTCTCAGCTTTCAAATCCTGGCTGAAGACTCCCGACGTCAGTTTAGCACACCCTGACTAGAGCTGCTGATTAACTGTACAGACTGCATCTCTGTTGTTGGTCATTGGCACTAAAACATCAGTAACATGAGAGTTAGAATTTGTTACTAACCCTCACCTATTTTGTTTCCCTTCTCAGTACTCAAAGGTGCCACTTGGTGCCACAGCCCACCTGCCAAGTTGTTCTGCCTGCCTAAGGTAAAGTCATCTCTGATGGAGGATCGCAGGAATCATCGGGTAGAGGGGTCCTTACATCGGATTGGCTGGCCCAGTGCTGACTCAGCTGTGGCATGGCCAATAGGGGGAGGCAGCTTGATGGCTGAGGTCTCCAGGACTCTAAACAAATCCAAATCATATTATGGGATATCATCTACTGTTAAATTCTACTCCGTATTTGTAATATTTCTATTGTATTGAGGAGGACTTGTGTTCTCTTTTGTGTATTGTCTTGTATCGTCCCCCTTTTTTTTGACACCCACTGCATGCCCAGCCTACCTGGACAGGGGTCTCTCTTTGAACTGCTTTTCCGGAGGTTTCTTCCAATTTTTCCCCTAGTAGGGTTTTTTGGGAGTTTTTCCTTGTCTTCTTGGAGAGTCAAGGCTGGGGGGCTGTCAAGAGGCAGGGTCTGTTAAAGCCCATTGCGGCACTCCTTCTGTGATTTTGGGCTATATTAAAATAAATCCATCCATTATCCAAACTGCTATATCCTACCTACAGGGTCACGGGGGTCTGCTGGAGCCAATCCCAGCCAACACAGGGCGCAAGGCAGGAAACAAACCCCAGGCAGGGTGCCAGCCCACCGCAGTATTCAAATAAATGGCATTGTAAATTGTACTCGTAATCCAACAAGGGCACCAAACAAGAATGAAGCTGCGTTTGTTAACCGTAAGCATTGACATTCCATTAACACACAAGTCGTCTGTGACGACAAGACGAGAGTGACAAACGTCATGGCTCGCTGGCCTGATGGGCTGTTGGTAGGGTCACCGGCTGAACCCTCAGTGTTTCACATGGCCTGAACTAGTCATTGTCACAGCAGTCGTGTCATTACATGTGCCAGGTGACAAAGGCTACCCACTCAGATACCGGACCCTCGGAGCACACAGGATCTGCACTCTCAGCTGTGGAGCACAGCCAGATACTCTTAAGTGTAGGTGGGGGGGCTGCTCTACCAGCCAATGGCGTTCTGCAGCATCATGATTGCATATGCATGAGTTTAATTAGCATGCTCCATACATGGATGTTTCAGGGCGGTGCTCAGGACACGTTCACGCACACACATTTACAAGGTGATTAGGATTTATAAACTTTAAGAGTTAAACGAGATTCCATGAAGGTTTGGGGCAGCAAAGTGATCTCCATATAAAATAAAATACGAAACCGGCAAGAAACGCAGCAATCGTCCTCAGCTGGACTGTCTCAGGATGGCAGAGTCGCTCGATTTAAGGCTGGGAAGTAGAGGAGGTGGGTTCAGGTGACTGGAGACCAGAAGTGACATCATCGCTGGCAGGTCTGTCAATCAGCCTTCCTGTGGGTAATAAGTGACAGTGCCAACCACTGGCTTGGAGTGCAATTACAATGGGCCAAGCCCTGAAGTTGTCTCCTAATCGCACTTGTGTGACAAAGCGTTACATTTAATAGAAATGTGTGTACGGCAGGTTTTATAAATCTGATTTTTTTCGCTGTATGTTCCCAGTGTTTTGTTTTGCGCTCAGATCCACACACAGTTTTATAAATGAGGCCCCAGGTGTGTCACTGAGACGACGCGTCTCTTACCTTCCGTCGTGTTCAGCGTGGAAGTCTTCATTCTCAGAACGATATGATGGCACTAAACTGAATAGGATTACAAACATCCTGGCAGAGAACAATCCGCTGTGTTCACACTGGACTCATCCTCCTGATGGCAGCCGATTCTGGTTTAATTCCTGTTCTCATCCTCCTTGATTTTAAGGGTGGCCTTTGTCACTTTTTGTCACACCACACCACTCTCCTTAACAGATTATCTTTGATTGGCATCACCCACACTCCACTAGACTGGTTCAGATCCCACCTCTCAGGCCGCACTCCGTTTATTCAGCTTAAAACTTTCACATCCCGACCCACCGCTGTCACTTCAGGTGGGCTCTGTCCTGGGGTCCCCCCTTTTCATTATTGACCTCCTTCCCCTTTCGTAAATCTAACGTTAGTGTCCACTGTCCTGCTGATGACCCCCAGCTCTACCTCACCAGCAAACCTTCTGTTTCCTTTCCACCCTCCTCGCTTACTGATCGCATAACAGAAATCAAGTCCTGGTTGTCGTCAAATGTTCTTCAATTAAATAACAAGTGACAAGACGGAGGTTCTCCTCACTGGTATAAAATCCACATTATCCAAAGCTGATCACTTTTCCTTTGTCATTAATAATCCCCCCCCCGGTGTCATCCTTGACAGTACTTTACCCTTTCAGTCCCACATCAGTCACTTCACCCGCTCTGCGTATTTCCACTTGTGTAACGTTAATCGTATTCGCCCCACACCACTGCCATCCTCGTTCACAGCCTGGTCACTTCTCGTCTCCATTATTGTAATTCCCTTTTCTTTGGCCTTTCTCACAAATCTCTTTATAAGCTTCAACTGGTCCAGAGTTCAGCTGCCTGCCCGCCCACCCTCGTCATTACCAGACCCCCTCTATTCACCAACTCACTCCCACCCTGCAGCAGCTTCATTGGCTTCCAGTTCAGTTCCGAATTCAATTCCAGATTCTCCTGTTAACTCTTAACGCTCGCCCCTCCATCTGTCTGACCTCCTCCATGTTGCCATTCTCTCCCGTACCCTCAGATCCACTTGACTGTCCCCCTCGCCCGTCTTACCACCATGGCATTCAGTTGCTCTGTGCCCCCCCCCAGCCCCTGAACTCACTACCATCCGAGTTTAGACATATTGAATTATTTTCACTTTTCAAATCTAAACTTAAAACTCATCTGTGTAAGACGGCTTTTTCTTTTTGATTACAATTGCTCGGTCTGATTTTAACTTCTGTGTTTTATCTTTTGTTCGATGTCCTTGAGTGTTTAGAAAGGCGCCTACAAATAAATAAAATGTATTATTGTCTTTTAAAACCGAAGCTGCCAACTGCATACGTGTGTTTGACGGTTTAACGGTTTCTTACAGACGCTGCAGTCAAACAAGACGGTGACTTTAACCTTCGTATTGTCTTAAAGAACAAATCAGGAGCTTCTCCCCAGCCTTTCTCATCCATTCTTGTTTTCAATTTTCTTTTTTTTGATATATTGTTAATAATAATAATAATACTACATTTTATTTCTATAGCACCTTTCCAATGCTCAAGCCGCCTCACAGAATCTCAGAAAGGACGTTAGGGTATAAATAACGTTGGATACAAATAATATCCACTTAGAAGACTAGAAACAGACAAATACAGGCTATACAGAGCATTAAATAGAATAAAAGAATCAAATAAAAGTGTTTTACAAAACATGGCGCAGCAGTAGCCGCCGTGTTTCTGTGCTGCACTTATCCCACCGGATTGCATCTTCTGGACCCCCACTTGCGTTGGACTTTTTTGGACAGGCCGTTTAATCAGCCATAATTTGAATTGGTTCATTTCCCACTGGACTGCCCAATCTGACCAATAACTGGTGTGGCGGACGCCCGTGAGATGGAAGGACGGGGGGACAATACCCTCCCCAAAAACGCCAGATGGCAGCTCCCTTGGAGTGTAGCGGTGCCCCGAATTCCCGCAGGGCATTCTGGGACTTGGAGTCCGGTTTCTCTGCCCAGTTGGGTGCCGCCAGGGGGAGCTGTGAAAGAACCTGGTGGAGCCATCCATCCCTTGCAGCCCCTAAGTACTTCCAGGCTGAATAAAGAATTGAGTTCTCCATCTGACCCGTCACGTGAACGGAAGAGGAGAAGCACTTCCGGGTCGAGGACCATATAAAGCGAGCCGGAGTCGGGAGGTGGGGGACAGAGCTGGCTGGGACGAGTGGAGGAGTTTCTAATTGTGCCCGATTGTAGTATCATTGATTTATTGGCTGTTTACTGTAGCGGAGGTGCTTTGGGCACTAAAACAAAAAGGAAGAAGAAACTTAAAGAACTTTGCGGTGTTTTCACCCGTGTCCAGAGCGCCTGTCTGCCACCCAGCGTCCACTCTCATACACTGGGTAGCAGTAGCTGTGACTGACAGGCCGTTGGTCCAATGAGCTGCAGCGAGCTGTGAAACTGGCAGGTTTTAAACTGTAAATGAAGGCGGGTGTGCGACACTTGACTGTCATAGGCTGGAAACAGGAAGAGGCGGTTTTGATAGGCTAAAGGGGCGTGGAAATGCAAATCGACACTTTTAGTCTTTACAAAATGGCGCACAATTTTAAGAAAAACAGCCCAAAGTGAGGAGTCCCACCTGAAGCATTTTCTTCACAAATAACAGACTCAGAAATATCTCCACTGGTCATGAGACCCCCTTCAAATCTGGCAACTACTACGTCGTAAATTTTCAAAATGGTCTGCGCCTGCATGAAAACCTTGTTCATGTGTAGTGCAGGTCGGACTGGGGGCTCCGGGCACCTCCTCAAGCGTTAGGTGGGATGGCATCACATGCCTGCACGTCAAGATACTCACTGCCTTTACATTTTATTAGTTCAGAAGCAAATAGTGAAGTCCACACATGTGTCATGTGACTACAAGAATATCAACTGTGACAGAATAAGACACGTTACAATAAACACGCCAGTGTGCGTACCCGTCAGCCGCCATGTTTGAGGGACTCCTGAACCCCATGAGCCCCGTTTAGTCCGGTCCTGAGTGGAATTCATGTGTTGAGTAGTCAGATCTCCTCTAGGGGGCAGCGTGTGTTCAATCAGATGGAGTTTCATTTCACAGTTACTTTTAGTATTTGCCCAATTCTGGGTTTGCTCCTGTCTTGTGCCCTGTGCTGACAAGACAGGCACCTGATGCCCAGATTCCTGATGGACCATCCAACACCATTCTTGAAGATGTCATCAACAAAGGTGACTTTAGGTCTTTATCCCCTCCTGAGAACACTGGTAACATGAATGCCAATGTAAGTGAGAAGGCAGCGGCGCCTCTACTTTTATCCAAAGCAACTTACAAAAGACGTCAGCGTAGTGGAGAAATCATCAGGCTGGGGAATAAGAAACTGAACATCACCAAGCAGGAGGTGAAGAGCTCAGAGCTAAAAGGAGCTCAACGCCACCCCCTAGTGGGCAGGAGTTGGACGTGCCTACATAATTGCATTAAGATACATTACACATTCACACTTTGTTACTTTAATGATATGAAAGGCATATAAGAAAATAAGGAAAGGCCTGTCAGTAAGTGCTATATGAAAGAAAGAAAGAAAGAAAGAAAGAAAGAAAAGACACTCTATTAGATAGATAGATAGATAGATAGATAGA
>JANRMT010027041.1:5306879-5319970 GCA_026402145.1 Polypterus bichir lapradei | reverse complement strand
TTATTATTATTATTATTATTATTATTATTATTATTATTATTATTATTGTGGCCATTTGTGACCCAACACTGACATTTCACTGAACCCACTGAGTTTTTTGTCCTGAAAGACTACAAAGGACGTTTTTTGTTCTCCTGAGTTGCCATCACCTGAAATGACAAATCGAAGCTCAGTGAGCTCAAACGGCCACTAGATGGTGCTCTGTGACACAAGTTGGTGCGTCTGCTCCTGCGTACTGAACTTGGCCCACAGAGCCGACTCAAGGGGGCTTCTCTTTACTGTTCTCTCAGTTGCATGAATGGCAGCGCTGGATTAAAGCTTCAGGAACGCGGGTCTGATCAGGACTGGCATCGGCTGACAACATCCAGTCAGGCATGTCATTCGGTGTGTCATTCATTTGCTGCTTTCCGTGTACGGCACTATATAAAATCCAGATGGGGAGTGAGCGCCTTCTGTTGGATTCTTGCTGTTTCGTATGGCACCTTGAGAAGATACTCGCTGTCAAGAAACGGCCCATAAAAACCAAGCTGATTGACTTCCTTGTATTCTATTGGGAGTTCAAATGTCACCATCCTCACGTCTTTGGGGGTTTTCTCTGGGGGCTTTGGCTTGCTGTCATGAAGCGCAGCTTTGACTGACTGAGGATTCTGAACTTACCAAAGAGCTTTGACTTGTGTCGCTTGATGACTCCTGTTCTGATTTGTGGGATGCAGCATCTCATGAGAAACGTGTAGTCTGCAACCCAAAATAAGTTGATATGGTGCCAACACCACCACTAGGAGCTGCTGCACTCCAGCTGGAGACCCCCTAAAAACGAAAGGACTTGCTCATCCTGCTGAAGCCAGAAGTCATTCAAACAAACGCTTTTCACAAAGAATTGCGTGGAGTTAGCGTCGTGAAGCGTTGCCAGATTCCTGTACTTTATATTCTCTTCAAATCTATCTGGGCTCAGGCTGGCCGGTCGATGTTTTTAGGCTCGTGGTCCGTGTGAAGAGCAGCCACTCTGACATCTCAACTTGATTTTAAATGAATTAGAGATGAGAATGTTCTCTCGGTCGGGATACGCGGCACGTCTTTGTGGATGAATTGCGTTTTGCACGGACGCGCAGTCGACAAACGAAAGCCACATCAACATCACGCACAAAAGCCACTTCACGTAACATACACGATCTTCAGTGTCGTCTGGTCATGGCGCCCGCAGCTTTGTCTCCAGCTGAAGGCCGAATGCTCATCTAATACTGTATATGAAGTTGGTGTGAGTGTGGGTGTGACGGTATAGGCCTACTAATCCACACGGGTGGACCACTCACTGCCGCGCTCATTTGATTGGGGAGGACTGCAGACCGCAGACTGTAGATTATACATTACGTCAAATTTAGGTCAAAATTTTGGAATAAAAACCGTAGCTGCGGCAATTTGACTGAGTCAATGCAAATGATTGACAGAACACATGAACAGGACCACCAGCTCCTGGATGGGAAGACATGGCGGTGTCCTGGACAGGAAAAAAGAGAAGACATCAGATATGGGGTGGAAACTGAGAGGAGCGCGAGGAATACAAGCTTAGTGAGGGCACCTTATAGGCTGAGTGTGGGTGACACAAGCTGTGACTGTGACCCTCGGTGTGGCTTCACTAAAAGTTGAAAGGAAGGTGACACTGGTATGGCCAGTCCTAGAAGCAGAGTCTAAGAAACTTCACCAGTCAGTCCACTGGCAAGGCAGACAAAACACACAGCCTGGTTAAGCAATCTAGCAACTCAGACGCCCCCCTGTTCACAAGCCATGAGGACCCCCAGACGCTCACAGACCCCTCAAAACTGGAAGAGAGACCCTCCCCCACTTGAACACCATATGAAACTCTTAGGCGGACCACCCAGGGCTGCACTGCCAGGACACTCAAAACTCCTATGGTGACCCCCCACTCATGAGCTTCTATTACGTCCTCCAGTCCCCAAACACCTCCTTAAAAACAGTCCATGTGTATTGTATTGTATTCTATTGTATTGACCCCCTTATTCTTTTTGACACCCCCTGTACGCCCAGCCTACCTGGAAAGGGGTCTCTCTTTGAACTGCCTTTCCTAAGGAGTCTTCCATTTTTTCCCTACTGGGAGTTTTTCCTCGTCTTCTTAGAGAGTCACAGCTGGGGGGCTGTCAAGAGGCAGGGTCTGTTAAAGCCCACTGCGGCACTCCTTGTGTGATTCTGGGCTACAAAAAAAATAAATCGTATTGTATTGCATTGTACCACTGATACAGATACTGGATGGCCCACCTGCCTTTCAGTCGGCACATTTAAAACAAGTATACACAAGTATACCCGGGCAATGCCCGCTACTATACTGCACGGATCTCCCATTGGTCCCTGAACACCCCTGCTGAATGCTGGGAACTGAAGTCCCCTAGGCAGCGCTGCCTCTGAAATACCCAACACCTGGAATGTCGCGGGCAGTTCTGGTCACCACACTACAAGAAGGACAGCGGGCAGCAAAGTGCATCTCAGGACTTAAGGACACGTCCTATTGTGACAGACTCGGGGAGTTAAAGCACAGGGGACGGCGAGGGGACCTCAGACTCCTCAAAGGCATCAGTGAAGTAGGAGCAGCAGAATTCTGTCAGCTTAACGCTGAATCAGGAACTCGAGGACATCAGCGGAAATTACATGGAGGCCATTTAGGACTGAGGCCAGGAAGAACCTGTTCATGTAAAGAGCTCTGGAACTCTGAAACAAACTGTGAAGACATGGAGTGGAAGTAGAAACCTCCACAACCTTTAAGAAGGATGAGGATGAGGCGCTGGGACAGCTGAGCTAAACGGTCTTCTCTCGTCGTGTCACATTTGTTATGTTCTGTGTGATGGGGACACTTGAGATTGGTAGGCCTCCCTGGAAGAGGAGGGACACGTGCAGTAAGTGTGTGACTCTGAGAGAGAAGTGGGCTTGAGAAGGCAGTCTGCAGCCTAATTACCGGCATATTCTTTCTTTCTTTCTTTCTTGAAAATGGAGAAAACAAGAGGACATGACCAGGACACAACTTGACAGGTCGGGTGCTGAATCTGCCTGACCATGAGGTGTGCCAAGGACAGCAAGACTGGGCTGAGTGAAAAGGTAAAACGTCACCGGCCACACTCTCGGCCATTTCCCATCCTGCTGTTCTGTGCTCTGCCCGCTAATCTCAGCGTATTGGATGCACCAGGTTCTATTCTTCTTCTTCTTCTTCTTCTTCTCCTCCTCCTCCTTCTCCTTCTTCTTCTTCTTATTGTGCACACACTCTCAATTACACTCGGCATATATTGTAGACACGTTATCAGTAATACATGAATTAATGTCTACCTTTCCCTCCCGCCTGTTCTGGTGCTCTATTTCTTTTAGTCAAGCTGAGTTTCATCCTCGGCTCCTCTTTAAAGTGCTTCTTTTTCTCTTGTTGGTGTTCATTTCATGATTCTTCATCATTTTCCAATAATATAGTTCTGTTCATTTATTATTTGTCTAATTAAGTTGCAGCAGCACTACCTCAATGGACTACAAATCCCAGCATCCCCAGTACTATTTTGCCATTGAGCAGCTTCAGATTTCTGGAGGGGTTGCTGGGAAGAGGATGAAGATTAGGCAATAAGTTAAAAAAAAAAAACCCTGAACGTCGCCGATGAGGATCGCGGCCATCTGTGTCCATTTGTGTCGACGCTTCACCCTCATCTGGGTTACCAACACAGCCACTTGGGATTACCGTTCTCCTGCCTTTAGGTTCTTGTCCTGTGCCTACTCGCTCGTGTGATTCCGTCTTGGTCTGCTGTACTCAGTCACTACAAATCCGCATGTAACAATTGGAGCTCACAAAGAGAGGACCCTTCATGACATTCAGGAAGCCCCTTATCTTGGGTAATCAGCTGCATCTGCTGTACTGGACTGCGTTACCACGAGATGAAATGTTGGGGTTCTTGGAGACTTTTTTTGAGCTTCAAATGGTCAGCTCTTGGGGGTGAACCTGTCGGGCCAGCCAGTCCTGGACAGATTAGCAGTTGTTTGAGATGGACGCCACCTGTAGAGGATTCGCCTTACAGTGAAATGACTGATTTAAAATCATTAGGTGATATTTTGAAATTGCTTGTCAGACTCGACCTTCATTCTGAGGGCCTCTTTTGATGTTGGCATGATGACACCACACACGTCAGTAGCAAAGAGAACACCAGACCCTCGATATCGGCGACCCACCTGCAGTCTCCCTAAGGAGGTTCGAATCACTGGCACCTCGTCTGGAACTCCCGATGCTGACCTGGTGGATCTGAAGTGGTGAGGAATGGAGGGGTGAACTTCCATTTTCCACTTGACAAGTCAGCCTTTTTGTTCATTTAGGCTATGAGAGTGAAGACCCCGTGGTAGTCTGATGTGTCATTGGTCCAAGAAGATCACCTTTCTCTGTAGCACTGTCTGCATGAGGTTGTCCTGTTCAAATACGTGGACAATGGGGTGCACTTACTTATTCACGTGACTGTATAAAACATATGAGGGCTGTAGCAGTGATCGGGGGGATGAATGGGAGAAAAGGGTCACCCTAGGACCCCACCATGATCAAACACCTGTCCAGGGATGGTCCCCACTGGTTAGAAAATGGACAAATGGAGACCACAAAAAGCTGCCTCCTCACCCCCAGCATGCTGGAGTCTGTAATGAAAGCACCCAGAGTTCATCTTTAAATTTTTATTAAAAAACAAAAAAAACGAAAACAAAAACAGTAGATCACAAGTCCATAAAACAAACAAAGAGCACACATTTTAAAAGCAGACTCCCACTGAAATGTACACCAAAGTGACAGGGAAAAGTGGCAGACAGAGAGCACACCCTGACAGACCCCCGCCCCCCAGGATGGGGGCCACTCGTCTCTCCGCCAGGGAGAGGCGCTAGCGGCCTCTTCAGCTGCACGGCCACGCCCCCCCGGGGGGAGGCGGGGCTCACAAATGCCCTCCGTGAGGGATTTTTGCCCGTCTGTGCTTGGGGACGTCACCAGGCCCCATGAGTTTTTTTTTTTTTGTTTTTTTTTAAACACTAGCAGCAGGTTTCTTGAGGGTTCAGCGTCTGTGAAAAGAAAAGAAAGAAAGAAAAAATAAAGTAAAAAAAAAAAAAATTAAAAAATGTAAAAAAATCAATATCAAAAATGTGGGGGAGGGGAAGGGCTAATGGGGGGAGGGGGGGTCCTTCTTCTAAAAGCCTGAGCAGAAGACACCAAGTGGGGCAGAAGACGAGCAGATGTGGCCGCTCACACAGCAGCTTGTTGGATTGTGGACATTTTCTCCACAGAGTAGCGGGATATAGCGCCTTTCATGACGGAGAGGTTGGCATGATTAGTGCAGCACAGCAGCGTCAGGAAGGACCTGGGCAGTTGGCACAATGTGGCATACATGGAGGCAGCAGTGGGATTTGAGCCTGCAACCTTAAAAATCTCAAAGGCCAAATCCTTAATGAGGAGCAGGAAAAGAGGAGAACAAAAATACAATGGCTGACGGATAAACTCGACTGCTTCAGGATATCTTGGAGGGGGGGGGTCGACAAGGAACAGCACGATCGGGGCGGCACCAAGGGTTCTTTGTGATAAATGTGACCGATATCGCGAGACAAAAAACCTGGTGCAGTCTCCTTAGTGAAGAAAAAAAGAATAAAATAAAATAAGAAACTGGGGGGGGGGGGCAGATAGGGGGCGCTATTGCCTACAAAACAAGATGACAGACTGAAAGGGAGGGAGAGGAGGATAGCAAACTAGAAAATTCACTTCTTTGCATCCCGCTGTTCCATTCTGCTTCCTGGTCCCTTGAACCCTGCACTGTAATCCTTTGTGTAGACCACCACACACTCCCCCCCCCGCCACCCCTCCCCTGGTCTGATAGGCTCCTGCCACATAAAGGCTTTATGGACCAAACACAATCCTTCCATCAAATGCAAATGGCAAAGCCCTTGAAATGCTCATCAGGCAAGGTGGGCACATTTGTGCTTCTCTTCTTGCCGAAACCCGTGTCCTTCGTTGCATCTCCTCTCATTTACATACATATATATATAGATTCATATATGTGTATATCGATATTGTTCTTAATTTAATCATAGCCCGTTAAGTTCACTCGGTGGTGGGCCATAAGACCACCCGATCCAGTTGATTGTGTAAGGGGGCGAGGCAGGGGGGTGGGGAGAGCACTCGGCGGGCATTTCAGAGCGCCAGGAGGGTTGGCGAGTTCAACGAGTCTGAAGACTGGTCTCCACTGCTGCTGCTCCGGCGGTGGGCTTTCGAGCACGACTCTGACGGAGAGGTGGGGCTCTCCTGGTCCAGCACGCTGGGGTACGTGAAGATGAGGCTGGAGGCGTTGGGCGTGACCACGGGCGTGGCCGTCACCACCACCGGGGTGTTGAGGGACTCGGCCTCCGAGAAGTACGAGGTCATGCCCCCTCCCAGGCTGATGGGCTTGATGACTGACCTCGGCGCCTTCTCCAGCATCATCTCGTCGTATTCATCCAGAGGCTCCTGCTTCACCACCACCATCGCCTTCAGGCTTGCATCCCCGGAACGACACGACTGGGAAATGGGCGAGGTCTGTGGGACACAGCGCTCCTCGGGGGGCAGTTTACACACCGGGTTGTGGGCCACCAGCATGAACTCCAGCTTGTCCTTCTCCTTCTGGAGGCACTCGATCTCCTTCTGCAGGCCGGCTTTCTCCTCTTCCAGCTTCTCCGTCTCCTGGAGAAATGAAAGCAAAAGCAGGTGAGCCGGCGGTACTCAAACAGATGGAGCTGCCCCCAGGTGTGGAGGTTCAGCGCAGGGCGGTCCGCGGCCCACTCACCCCTTGCAGCTGCTCTGTCAGCTCCCGCCGTCTGTTGCGGCACTTGGCCGCCGCCAGCTTGTTGCGTTCTCGCCGGACCCTCCTCTTCTCCTCTTCCTCTGGCGTAAGCTGGAAAACACAAAACCAAAGGGGCACTTGAGAACCGTGCACTTTCAGTCAATATAGCGCCTTCTATTAGAGAATATCCTCACAAAGCATTAGTAGTTAGTCCTCCATTTCTGGGAGCAGCATGGAGGCAAATGGACAGGGTGGATACAGAGCTCACCTCCCCCCAGCACACAGATCAGGTGTCAGCCACTTCACTGACAAGTCACTCCGAGTGGAACTTGGTGGCCTCGGTCCCCCGTGACAAGGCACTTCATAGTCCATCGGATCAGCATGTCTTCACAAAGATCCTTGCTCCTCCTAACGTGTAGCGCTCCTTCCAAAGCCCCACCCACTGGGGGGAGTGCCCCAAGATTGACTCCACCCCCAAACAGACGTGCTCTTTAAAAAAGCTCTGCCCTGTTATGGACTCCTCTCTGCCACTCACAGCTCGGCCTCCTCATTAAAACAGATTTGCGTGTCCCAAAGCCCCGCCTATGGGGGGGGGTAACCACTGACACCAACTCCTCCCATCCACTCACAGCTATGACTCCTCCTCCCAAAGCCCTGCCTATCAATTCTGCCCCTAATATTGACTCCACCCTTTCATTTGCACCCCAAGCAGACCTGCTGTTCCAAAGGCCCCGCCCTAGGGTGGTAAACACCCCTAAAACTGACTCCACCCCATCATTTTTCAAAATCCCTATCCTAAGGTGAGCGCCCCAAGACTGAGTCCACCTTGCCACTCACAGCTCCGCCCCCAACCCCACACAGACCTGCCCATCCCAAAAGCTCCACCCTTGTAGGTGTGTCTCTAAGAGTGACAGCTTCACCTGCATGCCAATCCAGACCTGCCCTTTTTAAAGACCTACCCCTATGGGGGTGTGTCCCAAGGGTGACTCCACCCCACCACTCCACATCAAACAGATATGCTCTTTCCAAAGCCCCACCTTTGAGGTGTGTCCTACAGATGGACTCCGCCTTACTATTCACAGCTCTGCACCTTCAGTAGCCTCAATAAGCTCCAGTTCTTCCCTGTCCTTGTCATTAAGGTGACCCCAATGACTCTCTGTGCTCCAGCAGATCAGTGCTGTGGACCCCCCATTCTTGTCACAGAAACTAAACATAAATTATGCACATGGCTTTTTCTTTTTCCTCCAGATTTGTACCCACTCCATGATACCACCGAATTCTTACCTGCTCGTCTCTCTTACGACGTCCCCTGGTGTCCCCGATGCAGCGGATGACTCCTGGTCGGTGGAGAGCCCCATGGCCATGATGGGCCAGGCTGTTGACACCCGGCGTGTTGTAAGGATGTGAGCGGGAGAACGGGCTGGACATGGACGTGATGACCGTGGGCTGCACCATCCACTGCAGGTCCTGGCTGGTGGTGATGGCGTTGATGGTGGGGATGAAGGCACTGCTGGACCCTGGCATGTCGAGGCGGTATTTCTACAGGAACAAAAAAAAAAAAAAAAAAAAGAAAAGAAAAAGTGAGTCGGTGTCACAAGAGGGACCAGGCATCAGCAATCCAGGCCTTTAGAGGGCGATGTTTGCTCACAGGCTTGATCACTTTGAACAGTGCTAGGCTGGCACAAGACCCTGAATGGCATAGTGCACAGAGGGCACCACGCAGCAGACTGGCCAGAGACTTCAAGGCTGAGTTATATAGTGCCTTTCACTGAGAAAACTATCACTGCGTTTTGGACCCCAGCAGTGCCTTAAGACAAATGTGGAGGAGTTTGATTGGCTGTAACTCTGGGGCCAGCTGGGAAAGGCGCTATATAAATAAATGATTATTATGATGATGATGATGATGCTAGTGGTGCTAAACAATGGAATCTCTGGATTCAGCTGGGAAAAGCAACATATGAATAAATATTAATAATTATTATCAATGAGGTTGGGAGTAAAAAAATGGAAACTCCAAGGTCAACAAGGAAAGGCACTATATAAATAAAGTAGCTTTATTATTATTATTATTAGGAGTAGTGGAGCTAAACAATGGAAACTCTGGGGTCAGCTGGCAAAGGCGCTATATAAATAAATGATTACTATTATTATGATGATGGTGGTGATCAGTGCACAGACACCATATAATATACTACGTTAAAGAATTCAACTCCACCCACACAATAATCGAGGTCCCCATTCGCCCGTTTCTATCAGGATGCTTGATAAAATGACGGGTGCCACATGCCATGAAGGGTGCAGAGACAAGCCTGCGACTGAAGCCCCCAGTAGGCAGTCAGAGGCTCGCACTCCACAGCGCCCCCTCCCTGCCAGCCAGTTTAAAGCACTCTCCCTCTCTGCTGAGCCCCTCACTTACACCCACCAATGTGACTGTTTTTTGGATGTCTCTGCCAGCTGCCGCTGCCCATGATGGCTCTTCAAGGCCGCTAATTAGCCACGCGGCCGTTCCTTCGAGTCTGTGTTATCACAGGGAGGAAATCATTTGCTGCCTGCTCTTAACTGATAGAACGTTCAGTTCAAGGAAAGCCATTAAGAAGGAAATGTTTACTTGCGTGCGTCAACAGGTGACAACAGTGCGCTATATCAGTGGGCCGAGCCATTCCACTAATGGCACTTTATCGAGCTCAAGAACAAACAACATAACGTCAGACTCAAAGGGCACTCGGCCCAGCAGTTGACTCCTCACAGAGATCTTAGAGACTACTGGGCTTTGACAATCACAGAAATAAACTCATAAATTGAAAGTGCAGTCACTGCCCAGACACAGAGGACAGCCATGCCCATCTAGGTGGGTGACAGCTAATTTTCTGCTTCTTGCTACAGATTTTACTTTGGTTGTCCACAGATTGTTGAACAGCAACTTCCATCACCTGCTTTGGAGTTAAAGCAGCAGCTCAAGCTTCAGCAAAAAGGCCAACACACTCTGCAGTACTCCACCAGTCCACTAGAGGGCACTCTGGCCTGTGCGCCAATACTCGACCAACCTATGCAGTACACACCCGGTCCAGTAGGGGGCGCTCTGTTTTATAGCTTCAGGGATAGAATCAAGTCACTCCCAAACCCTGCCATACACATCCAGTCCAGTAGGGGGTGCTCTGACCTGAAGCTTACAGGCTCAATAAACTGTAAATCACTCATTAATTCCACAAGAGGACGCTCTGTGATGGAGCCAAGAAACTCCCAGACCCTACTCTATGCATTCAGTACAGTGTTTGCTCCAGTGATGGCAGGTCCAAATATTGTAAAGCACATCCAGTCCAGTAGGGGTGCTATCAGTGAGGGGCTTATAAATTACTAAACTGTTCCTGCAGAGGGCACTTTAGTGCACAGCCAAACCCCACCATACATGCCCAGTCCAGCTGGACAGGGTGGTCTGACTTGTAGACACAGTGAGGGGCTTACAGACTCCTAAACTCTAAATCACACACTTAATCCACTAGAGGGCACTCTGTTTTGTTACTTCCGAGATGAAATCAAGACATTCTTAAACCCTGGCATTTACATTCTGGACACTAGGGGGAGCCCTGCTTTGAAGCTTCGGGAAAAAAATTGAAGCACTCATCAGTCCTTCTGTTACATCCAGTCCAGTAGGGGGTGTGTGTTCAGACCTGAAGATACAGTGACAGATTCTAAAAACTGATAAGCTCCAAATAGATAGATAGATGTAAGGCACTATATAATAGATAGATAGATAGATAGATATGAAAGGCACTATATAATAGATAGATAGATAGATAGATAGATAGATAGATAGATAGATAGATAGATACTTTATTAATCCCAAGGGGAAATTCACAAATTCCATCCATCCATTTTCCAACCCGCTGAATCCGAACATAGGGTCACGGGGGTCTGCTGGAGCCAATCCCAGCCAACACAGGGCACAAGGCAGGAATCCAATCCCAGGCAGGGTGCCAACCCACCGCAGGACAATTCACAAATTATACATGTAATCCACTAGAGGGCACTCTGGTTTCTAGCTGCAGTGACGGAGTCAATGCACTCCTAACCCCTGCACTCTGTGCCCATTACAGTAGGGGGTGCACTTGCCTGTGGCTTCAGTGATTGAGCTATGGCACTCTTAAGTCCTGCAGTACCAATTCAGTGCAAGTAGGTGGCACTCTGCTGTGTACATACAAAGATGGGGTCAAGACAACTGAATTATTCAATGTATCCCCATGTCCAGCAGGAGGTGCTCTGACCTCTAGATACAGTGATGGAGCTTAGAGACCCCTAAACTTTACACCACATATCGAGTCCAGTAGAGGGTTCTCTGTTTTGCAGCTTCAGTGATGGAGTTAAGGCATTCCTAAACCCCGCAATGCATATTTAGTGCAGTAGGGGGCGCCTCTGATCGTGACTTCAGTGATCGAGCTATAGCACCCGCAAACCCTGCTGTACACATTCACTGCCAGTAGAGGGCACTCTTACGTATTGCTATAAAGAAGGTGACCAGACACATCCACTCTGCAATGCACACCCGAGACACTCCTGAAGTCTGCTGCACACACCCAGTCCAGTAGAGGGCGCTCTGTTTTGTCACTTCAGTAAAGGAATCAAGCCACTCACAAACTCTGTGATCCTCATTCATAATAGTATGGCTGCTCTGTTTCTTTAGCTTCAGAGTTAGAATCAAGTCACTCCCAAACCCTGCCATGCTTGTCCAGCCCAAAAGGAGGCGCTCTGACCTTACGGACTCCAAAACTGAAGAGCATTCATTCACTACACTAGGGGGCGCAGCTAGCTATGTCATCAGTAATTGAGCTATGTACCCCCAAGTAGTGCAGTGCATGATCATTACAGTAGGGGGCGCACTTCCCTGTGGTTCGCTCACAGTTCACACCCTCGATGCCACTGCAGGCCCCCCAGTGGCAGTGCCAAGAGACCATCACACTGCAATGAGTTCAGTTGTTACGGTGGTAATCATGTGTGATGGATGAGGTGATCTGAGGACATGCTGGCAGTGGGCTTCACAGAGCTCATGTGACCACTTGTGACAGTGACATCTTAAAACACCAACCCCAGCATCTTTCCCTGTATTCTTTCACTTTGTTCTTTTCAGAACACTCTGCGATTCCTGCATTGTATGCCCACATTGCACATTAAGAAAGACTTAATGTCTGCCAGCAGGAGCACAAATATGAAAGGCTCCATATTAGGTGGAAATGTTGTGTCTAATGGACAGAGCAGTAAGGCAGAAAGACCCCCGTACAACACCAGTAGCACAGGCACACACCTTTAGGGGGCAATATGTACAAATAATCCTTAGCCAGAAGCCTGGAGGCGGCACCCTGGCATCTCCACCAACTGATAATGAACCCAGGTGACTCGGAGCCTCTCCAGGCATCAGCAATCCAGGCCTTTAGAGGGCGATGTTTGCTTACAGCCTTGATCACTTTGAACAGTGCTAGGCTGGCACAAGACCCTGAATGGCACAGTGACAGAAGACACCTGCACAGAGGGCCCCACACAATAGACTGGCCTTTAGTCACTTGATACCCCCGTCTAGGAGACAAGTCATGGCCACACACTCCTTTAAACAGTGGGTGGCAAAACACATTTAAGAGAAAACACCAACAACGGGCAGCACTTTGCTTCAAAACTGACTCGATTTTTCAGAAGTTGGTCTGGACAGGAGACTTTCCTGACAGAACTCATGCCATATAGTGCCTTTCACAGGGGACAGAGTGGCAAACATGTGACTCACTGTGCTGCAGCACACTACATCGCCAGGGCAAAATGGAGCCAAGAGCAGGCATTGGAGGGGGCATCTGATAGGGCATCCCTCTGCAAACTGGCCAGCCCAGGAGGAACAAAAAGTCTAGACTGTCCTAGACACCAGAAAGGCGCTATACAGAGTGCTGTCATGTTAGCAGGAGGGATGGCATAATGTTTGGTTTGGACTCCATTAAGGAGAGCCTTGTAATGAAAAGGCCAGTCAAAGTCTCCCTTCTATCTTGGCACCCTGTGGTCAATTCTGTCACTCCATACTCTTCGGGCTCCTGGCATTAGAGTGAGAGGCACTATATTAGACAAGCTGATTAAAGTAGACAGATAGCTAGAAATGAAAGGCACTATATGATAGATAGATAGATAGATAGATAGATAGATAGATAGATAGATAGATAGATAGCTGAAAGGCGCTATATGATAGATAGATAGATGAAAGGCACTATATGATAGATAGATAGATAGATAGATAGATAGATAGATAGATAG
>JANRMT010027041.1:5287128-5306479 GCA_026402145.1 Polypterus bichir lapradei | reverse complement strand
TAGATAGATCTGCAGTGGGCTGGCACCCTGCCCGGGGTTTGTTTCCTGCCTTGCGACCTGTGTTGGCTGGGATTGGCTCCAGCAGACCCCGTGACCCTGTAGTTACGATATAACGGGTTGGATAATGGATGGATAGATAGATATGTGAAAGGCACTATATAATAGATAGATAGATAGATAGATAGATAGATAGATAGATGTGAAATGGAGCATATAATGGGTAAACAGATTAAAGGCACTACTGTATATAACAGAGAGACATATGTGATTCACTATACCCACTGATACTATATATTAGATATCCACATTGACATGAAAGTCGCTCTATAATAGATATGCATGAGAGGCATTAGATAATAGATAGATATGATTTACTATTTAATTGATAGATTGAAATGAAAGTCACTATATACTTGATAAACGTTTAGAGACATAAACAGCTGGCATGCTGCTAGGGTGGCACAGAGGGCACTAATAAGGCTTTTGATATGCACCCCTCAGGATGTCACTGGCACATATTTCTGCCATCCAGACACACAGCTGTCTGGTCCGATTAGCAAGGCGCTATAAAAAGGGTGGGGGCCTCAGCACAGGGAGATGGCGTCACTCTCAGCTTTTTTATTTTGTGTTTTCTCTTTCCGCCCGACTCCTGTTTTTGTTTCCCTGTGAAACTCCAAAATATTTACCAGCACTGCAAACCGCAAATCACGTCAAGAGCAAAACCGCACGTCCTAGGCTCCCGTCAGAAAGGGTGCAGGGCAGTGTGGGATTGCAGCAAAGGCAGCACCCTCTACCCTGCCCCCCCATGCCGGACTTGGCCCCCCTCCTCACCCGCCCGCCCATGGAATCCTCTTTGTTCACAAGTCCCAGTCACGTCCAGAGGAAAGAATGCACGGGCTGCCGAGCCAGACACTACGAAAGAGGAGCGGGAAGCAGCAATAAATACGCAGCCATCACTGCCGGGAAACCTCTGGCAGCTGCTCAGAAGCCACCTGCATGGATGAGGGGGCCACAGGGTGGGGGGGGGTCAGCTGATTTCTTCTCCTTTACACTTGAACACGACCCTGCTGCTGACCAGATGGGGTGCTTATGGTGTTAAAAAAAAAAAAGTCAAAGAGCAGCCCACTTGACTCAAACAACAAGCTCTGTGCCCACTGGCCACTTCAGCAAGTACCCAGAATGAGGATGTGGGACGTCACATCAAGGTTATTAATTATAAATTATTCATTTTTATTTCTGGGTGACTCCAAACTTTGTAGCCCCAGTGCTGATAATGGTGTACAGAAATACCAAATGGACAAAGAGACAGAGACAGGCTGGTGGACAGGAGGACAAACGGATGGACAGATGGAATAAAGGGCTGATGATCAGAAGGAAGTGCAGCCATCCACAATGGTGGACAGGAGTGACCAACAGACAAAAGAATGGAAGGACGGACAGGCACATGGATGTACTGGAAGGCCGATGGAGCTCACAGAACACAAAGTGATGGATTGGAATGGCAAACGGACAAAAGGACAGATGGACAGATGGAAGAGCATCCGATCCCCTGGGTTGAAATACAGAGAGACAAAGTGGCATATGGAAGGATTCAGATGATTACATCTGGAAGGCCTAAAGTGGTCAGGATACCCTGGACACCACAAGGTGGCCAATTCTGCCACTGGTCATTCACTCCTAAGCCATGATGACCTGATGCCAGTCAAGTAAAGAGCCTCAAGCCCCCAAGGTTGGCTCTTGTTTACAGTTTTTAGGAGCCACCACAGGGCATCAAGAGTGGCAGAAGAAAGCGGCTCTAAGACTTTGAGGAAGTTTCAGGTGAGCAGGCAGCCATCGTCAAGCCAGCAGATGGCCGAGCAGCTCCCTTGTGTTATTAGAGAAGGGACAGGTGGGCGCCAAAGATGCATCTTCTACATATGCAGTCCGTCAGCACAATCACATGGCACTTGGTGTCCCTCCAGCAAATCCAAAAACCCAGGAGGTGTCAGCACAGGAGACCAAAACAAGAAAATGGAGAAGTGCGCCCGCCTCAGAGCCCATGCTAAAGTGCACGACAGCAGGGATTTAAAAACCAAAAAGCAATTTGGTCACTAATCACACCCAGCGCCCTCCAAGTCACCCAAGGGGACAAATAGCACTTCAGTCTGCACAGATCCAGTGACACCAACGGCAGAAGGTGAACCGAGTTCATAGTCGCAGGGCGCTGGGCACAAGGCAGCAAACGGCTCTGGAGAGGGTGGCAGTCCACCCCAGAGACATATAAAAACCAAAAAAACAAAAGGCAGAGCGAGGCTGGCAGCGAATGCCCGCTGTGACCCACGGACACGGATGAATAGTGTGACTGAATATCTGTGGTTTTACTAGAAATGTCCTCAGGCTGGACAGAAGTGGACATCTTGGATTTGTTCAAAGTGATTTTACCTGCCAGTGCCAAGGTGCAGGAAGCAAGAACTGATATTAAATGAGGAGACTAAGTGGCAGCTGGGCCGGGTGGGCTGCTGCCCTTTTAACCCTCTGCTCAACAAGCCCATTTACATTAACTTTCTGGCATGCCCCCTAGTGGTTAGGCTATCTATCAGTAAAAGGTACCCGATTCAAACTTTTGGGCACTGAAACAGTGGCACTGGGGTGATGCACTGGCATGAACACAATGTTTACCTTTCAAGGAGTGTATTACCATAACTTACATGTCAAACAATCCTAAAGGTGCTCACAATGAAAGGCACTACATAATACAGTGGTGAAGGTGGCACAGAGGTTGGTATTGTTGAGTCACACCAGAAATAGTTTGGAGTTTTTATCTCAACCTTGGCACTGCCTGTGTGGCATTAAGATGTTTTCTCCATGTCTGTGTCAGCTTTCCTCCTCCATCCCAAAAAATGTCCCGTTAGGTTAACTGGTGACTTTAAATGTGCCCAGTGGGGTAAGCTCACTTGTGGACTAGTGGGTTAGAACAAGGATGGGTGGTCTTTCCAGATTTGCAGTGGTTAAGGAGTCAGGCTGCAAGCCAATGGGCTGCAGAGTGTTGGGGCAGGTGACGATGACCAAGATGTCCTTTGCTTACTTAAGTCATCCCCATCTTTCCACTTCCTGCATCTGAGCCGTAAAGAAGCTGCAGGCAGTGCAGTGGAGCCCTCTAGTGGTGATGGAGCTGAACTGGAAAGCATCAGACTGCCAACATACTGTAGCTGCCATAGTGGCACTGTGTGGGTAAAAGACACTACATAAGATAGCAAAAAAAAAAAAGTTTGTTAAGATGAATTGAGCCCTGGTGAGGGGTGATGCCCCAGTGGCTGCTGCCTTGAGCCCACTGCTTCCAAAATAGTCGCCAGCCTCACATGACCCAGGACTGGATAAGCAGGCTAGAAAATGGATGGCTGCTGGAATGGATGGTTAAGTTTGGACCACATGCCACATTGAGTACATCGTCGGGCACGACTGTCCAGCTATATAATCTGCAGCAGCCACACTTTGGACACACACTGTCATCAAGACGAGTCCCTAAAGGGTACAGAAGCTTTTGTGTTTGACCCTCTCTGGCAGGCCTGCATCTGCCATTCCAGGAGGACACTAATCAGGCTCTTAGTGTTATTGGCATCACAGCCCATTTATCCATCCATTCATACATCTATCTTTCCATCTTTCCATTCTTCGTTATTGTCCATTCATCTGTTCCTCCTTCCCCTGATCCATCTGACCACCTTTATATTCTTCATTATTCTTTATATAAGCCCATCCTTCCATTCTTCATCATTGCTTGCATGAGGGTCCATCCACCTGTTCATTCATCCTTCTGTCCATTCATCCATCCATTTTCCAATCTGCTTATCCAGTTTGTGTGTTAAGGCACAACAACAGCAAATTACAAGCAAAAACAAAACAGAAGCTGAAGGGGAGAGAGCATGGGAAAGGCGCTATATGAATACTGTACAATGTATTATTATTATTATTATTATTATTAGCAGGGAGAATAAGACGTTTGGCGAGAGAAATGAATTGTGTGGCATCAAGGGTCACTTGGTTTGTCAAGCTAACCCCCCCCCCCCCCCCCTACACGCACATTCTCACCACAGCTGGCACATCCAGCAGACCTGTGCTCAGCAGACCCCCAAACACGTCACTCACTGGTCAAGCCTGGGGGGATCAGCGTAAATACGTAAATCAAGCTGAAAATTCCTTGGAAAGACCAAAATCAGGAAATGAGTGTTATGGAAAAATGAAAAAGTAAAACCAGGAGCAAGTTATGAACCGCTCACTTCCACGTTCTCGATGGCATCTCTGATGCTGGGCACGGAGGTTTGAACATCTCCGGCTTTCTGTCATTATTTAGGATTTATTTTTGAACACTTCAAGCAGCTGCCATCATTTAAATCCCATCGACGTTTCAGAAAAACGAATTTGGGAATCACCGGACAGGCAAAGCCCGCCATGCTGACGTGACGCCGATCAC
This sequence comes from Polypterus bichir lapradei, assembly GCA_026402145.1. Taxonomy (NCBI): domain Eukaryota; kingdom Metazoa; phylum Chordata; class Cladistia; order Polypteriformes; family Polypteridae; genus Polypterus; species Polypterus bichir. The sequence goes on along the minus strand of JANRMT010027041.1, from coordinate 5,302,029 downwards.
GAGGGGCCCGACGGCTCCGAGACGCTCGCTTGTTACCGCGGGGAGGCAGCAGATGGCGCCAGAGGGCTGCAAACGGGAACAAAACTCCGTCACTTCTGGGAAAAGCCGAAAGAGCAAAGGGCGGAACGAGTCGATTGTACAGGCAGGAAAAAATAAGAAAAAATAAAAGGCTGAAGATAAAAAGGAGCTGGAAAAAGGTGTGACGAGTGTGAATGATGGATGGCAGCCCCCTTGTAACGCGGCGGGCGCCGTGGGCCGCACTTTTTTTTTTTCTTTCTGGTCAGTCATTGACGGGAGGAGAAGCGAACTCTGGAAGTCTAAAAAAGCAAACACGTTACGAAATGCTCTTTCGCAAAAGCCCGAGGCTTTGGCTGCTCTCACTGCACATGCTGCGAGCCAAGTTGACAGAAAACGCCCGGAGTGTGGCAGTGGGGTCCGAACTGCGACGGCTGGAGGCATCAAAAACACCAAGAGAGCGGCGCCCCTTCCAGGGCTGGATTTGCGCGTTTGAGACCCCACAGCAATAAATAAATAAATAATTGGAATGGCGAGCGGGTCAAACAATTAAGGGCGCGCGTCCTCCCGATACATCGTAAGGGCCCCCCTCCAAATGCCTGAAAGCCACACATCAGCAGATGCCTCGTCAAATGCCTCATACTTGTGTGTCCGACTTCATTTTCGGTAGTAAACTCTCTTACTCGATGGCCTGTTCATTGTCCGGCTGTGCTTTATCCATTCATCCATCCATCCATTTTCCAAACCAAACCAGATATCTGGGACCAGTGCTCACTATGGAACCCTGTCATGTAAAATGGAGAGGCTACCTGATGAACCCCGTTTCCATTCAGCCCCTTTTAACTATTCATCCATAACCCGGATATCTGCCCAGAGCTGGGGTGCGGAGATGCTGGAGCCCATCCAAGCAGGCTCTGCATGCAAGGCAGGAGCAATCCGTGCACAAGGCGTCAGTCCCATACACGCACACATCAGGGCCACTGAAGCATCGCCAGCCCACCTAAACCGAGTGAGTTGGGACTGTGGGGAGGAAGGCGGAGCATGCGCACTCAGGGAGAGCAATCAAACTCCGGACATTTGAACCTGCGCCACCTGCCGCCCGGCGTGCTTTATGCGCCATTAAATGAACACTTCATGTCCTTTGTGGCCTCATTCTTGAAAATCTTCCCATTAGAAACAGATGGGAACCTAAACGTGGAGCTACGAGGGTTTTCTTTAAACTAAACTTATTTTTTCTGTGAACCAAACTATCATCGTAAGCAAACCTGCTGTAGTTTAATTAAATCTCAGATAATTATATTTTATAGAATTGGCAAAGAGTGGGACCATATTAACCCCAGCCTCGGATGGAAATGGCAAAGGGGGCATTTGAAATACTAGAAGGTGGGAATGATGTGATAAACTCCCAAAAATCCAACAAGAAGTAAAAGTGTACATGACAACAGGTGGGGGGCAGGGGCGTTTCTAGGATGTGCCGGTATCAGGGTTGTAGCCCCTCCATGTGAGGGTGGGTGGTCCCCGTTGGGTTTGCGCACACATTTGTATAATAACTAGATCATAACTGCTGGAAAATAGATCAGAGGCTTACCGCTACTGAAGATGGATATTATAGACAAATCTCTGAAGCCCCCCCAGCACTACTGGCTGGGGACTCATCCTGGCTAAATGACCACCTGCTAATACTAATTTAATCCCAGTAGTTTAACTGGATTATAGTGGACATGAGCCAAGACCCAACACCAGAAGGGACGCCAGCAGGTCGAGATCTGCACCAAGCAGATCTGGGGGCTCCAATTATTGCAACTGGTATATTTTTGAGAATTTCTGATTTTTATGTTTATTTCGAAAGTCGATGTTCTACCCATCTAAGGTGGGTTGAAATCTAAGTAATCAACGTTTGTGATGCACTATTGGAATCTGTAATGCATGTAGTAACAAAGTGCATTGCATTTGTCATTCCAGCAGATGGTGCATCAGCATGGCCGCCTTGTGATGGACCATCTCTAGTACTGAGAAATGCAATGTCTGTGTCTCTGTTAAAGGCCATTTGTTATCGGATTCATAAAAGCAGTGTTACTGTTTGTGATGCGCCATCTGTTAGAATGACAAATGCAGTGCATATGTCTCTGTTAAATACCATTTTGTATGGGATTTGTAACAGCAGAGTTAATGCTTATGATATGCCATCTGTTGGAATGACACAGACACGGTCCTTTCAATGCGGCGGATATACAATTCAGGAGTCACAACCAATATAGTCAACCCCTTTACAATCCTAAACAGATGTGGAAGGTGACCAGCGTTGACAATGCTGTGACAAGTCATTTGGACTCATCTTTGTGTGGTGTAGTGGCTATGGCTTTTGGCTTTACACCCAGAGACTGTGGGTTCAAATCCTGCCTCTGACACTGTGTGACCATGATCAAGTCACTTCACCTGCCTGTGCTCAAACTGGAAAAAAGAAGAAAAGTAACTAATTGTATCTCAGATGTTGTAAGTCGCCATGGACAGAGCCGGCCGTCAAACGAGAAGTGATTATTATTATTAATATTATTATCCTGGAAGAGTAAGGCAGCAGTTTAACGCCTCAATGCACAATTTGAGCTTTACGATAATTGGAATAATTACATAAATATTAAAATGTAAGGGAGCCGACGTCCGTCATACAAATAAATAAAGGCAGACCCCCGTGACCCTGTGTTCGGATTCAGCGGGTTAGAAAATGGATGGATGGATGGATGGATGCCCACTTGCAAACTCGCGTGTCTGCCAGGGAAATTCTCCACGCGCATTCAGAGCCGAGCCAATTGGTCAACAGAAAGCCCGCGGTTTAATCCTCAGCCAATCACGACTGAGACACGCTCAGCAGTTAAAGCCTCGCGCTGACCACACGCTTTAACGCGCCGATGGCCGCTTCTTCAAAACAAGTTGAGATCAGCCGACCGGGCGGTTTTGCTGTAATCCCACAAGGAGGCAGAAAAATAAGAAGACGAACGAGTTTACCTCAGACAGCAGCCGCAATGGCTGAACCCAGGCTTGCGAAATCGCGGGGGAGGGGGTGCGCGGTTTTGTGTTCCTGCGTCTCCTCGCGGCGCACCTTCTCCTTTGCTGAGGCGCGCGCCCGCTCCGCACGTCCCCGAGGCTTTTTTTTTTTTTTTTTTTAATATTCCAATCCCGCGCAGTTTACAAACTGGCGACAGATGAGTCCCGTCACTCGGTGTTTAATATGGCGCCTTACACTGAGGCAAGGCGCTTTATGGTGCACATCATTCGTTTTACCCCAAGGGCGTAAATCTTCTGGAATGTGACCGGCTATTCAAAGCAGCTTGTCCAGGCAGGAGACTTCCAGAGAACTCGATGGGCTTGGCCGTACCACCCTGGGCTTTAAGCGCTCATGGAGAATCCCCGGTTGAACGCCCCTTTTCTATTCTTTTTTTCTTGCTAGTTAACATTGGGTCACATCAGTTGTGTATTCATTTACTTAAGTGTACCCAGTCCATTGTGAATATAGCGACTTCTGATGTAAGACATGAGGCCCCGAAGGAAGGGGGCAGAGTCAGGACCCTCACTTCCATCTTTAACTTGCACTTTTGCCTTTGTTATCGTAAATGTAAAAAAAAAAAAAAACACTATGGCGTATCGGGGGACTGCAAAGACCGAATATTTACCTGCCCCAGGAGTGACGGGCGTTGTCAAACACGGCGGAGTCCACCTGTGACCTCGCGTTAAACGTGCTGATCAGATTACAAAGCAGGGGCAATAGTTCGGACGAGCGAGGATTGGGGTATGGGGTATTGATTTGGGACCTTGGGGGGCTGTCGCTGCCACTTTCGTCTGGCGCTTTATTCTCGAACCCTCTCAAACCAGCCTGATCCAGTTTTGGGAATTGCTGGGCGCAAATCAGGAACTCACCCTGGACAGGACGCCAGCTGGCCGCAGACGGACTGGGTCAGTTACAATAATAATAATAATAATAATAATAATAATACATTTGACATGTTTGAGTAGTGAGAAAGCGCGATATAAATGCAAATAATTATTATTAATAATAATAATATTACATTATATAGCGCCTTTCCCACACTCATGGTAAATACCTGGGAGTGCAGCTGGGTGACAAATTGGACTGGACTGCCAATACTGATGCTCTATGTAAGAAAGGTCAGAGCAGACTATACTTTCTGAGAAGGTTGGCATCGTTCAACATCTGCAGTAAGATGCTGCAGATGTTCTACCAGACGGTTGTGGCGAGTGCCCTCTTCTACACGGTGGTGTGCTGGGGTGGCAGCATAAAGAAGAGGGACGCCTCACGTCTGGACAAACTTGTTAAGAAGGCAGGCTCTATTGTAGGAGTAAAGTTGGACAGTTTAACATCTGTGGCAGAGCGACGGGCACTAAGCAAACTCCTGTCAATCATGAAGAATCCACTGCATCCACTGAACAGTGTCATCTCCAGGCAGAGGAGTAGCTTCAGTGACAGACTTTTGTCACTGTCCTGCTCCACTGACAGACTGAGGAGATCGTTCCTCCCCCACACTATGCGACTCTTCAATTCCACCCGGGGGAGTAAATGCTAACTTTTTTCATTTTTATTACTATTTAATTTAATATTGTTTCTTTGTATCAGTATACTGCTGCTGGATTATGTGAATTTCCCCTTGGGATTAATAAAGTATCTATCTATCTATCTATCTATGTGTTTTTTCCCTAAAGGTGGGATTGAACGCTCCTTTGTACATTTTGTTCTTGCTCGTTCACATTTCATCACATCACTTGCGTATTAATTTATGGATTTATTTATTTACGCCTTACTGGGCCTGCCAAGTCAGAAGTTTTCTTTCTTTCTAAATGTCCTTTCTTTTTAGTCATGCTGATGTGTGTTCAGACTATAGTGTGTGTACGTCTGTGTATATGTATTTATTTAAATAATTTCTATTTCTTTAAAGAACTTCTGTAAAAAGCTAACTTTTCCCCTTTGATAAAATAAAGTTCTGTCTCTATGGTTGGATGGAGGGTCTGAATGGAAGTGGTCTCATCAAGTAGCCCCTCGATCTTCAATGGCGGTTTTCCCATGGTGAGCGCTACTGGAACCATAGATCCGTTTCCAAATGTCTGCAATGTGAACGGATCCCAGTCAGACACTTCGCTTTGAGCACATGGAGAATTCAGGGACCACCTTCAGTATCAAATGAGGCCGCCGTGTACTGTGCCATTGGGAGTCACCACAGAGTGCTGGTTATTTCAAACTACTGACCCCTTACCGCCCATGTAGTCCAGAGAGTCTGACCCTCTGTACCAATCGGTGCCATCAGAGCCCACCCAAACAAATTCATTCCCTACCGCCCCATTATTCACGTATTGGGTGTGTGGACGAGCGCAGTTAAATTTGGGGAGGGTCGAACGGTGGACTTTCGAGGAATTGAGATACTTGACAGCATTGGATGAGACGCAGGGTGACGTCGAGTGACGTCTTCCTTATAGCGCCCCCGCTTGTGTTTCTGCCCAATCGTAGTCCCCATTGCTCCTTTGTGACATTAAAGTTTTAAACACTGGAGCGCCTTTCCCGTCAGTGCAAAACTGCGTACTCTACACGCACGTCTTCCCAAACTGACCCAATCCGCGAACACCGTCTATACACTCCATTCATTCATCCCTCCATCCATTTTCTGAACTCCAGCTCAGCGTTAAGGGAGTTGAAAGTTCAGAGCAAATAAATCATCCTGTTATGTGGACCGTCGGTCCATACAGGACATTATAGCGAATCCGCCCACATTGAAACAGTTTCGAGGGGCCGTGTCACCCACCTTGCGCACCTTGCGGATGTGGAAGACAAAACGGACTGGGATTAGAGCCCAGTGGTGAGCGCATGCGCAACTCTGCTGTCCGATCTCGATCAATGTCTCCGAACTCTATTCGTTTAATGGTTTGCAAGTCGCTTTGGATAAAATGGACAGCTAAATCAAAGTAAAATATGAGTCCTAGTACTCGGGTAAACGAATGACGGGCTTAGGCGGAATAACGAGACAAAAGAAAAGAAATGAGGAGCGGAGGCTGCAAAAACTGCAAGTTGGGATGAAAGTTAAGAGCGAGCTGTACGTCTGCCTCGTCCTGAAAAAGCAGCGGAGGCGCATTTAGGCGCATTGTTAAAAAAATGAGCTTTATTTGCTTTATCTGGATTATTGTGCACATTCAACCATTTACTGAACTCAAATATTCAATAGCTGTGCCCGTCCAATCACCCAGAATTCATGTTGTACTTCAACCTGACGCTGTTTTACAGGCGGGTTGGGATGACTTGTAGTGTAAAATGCGCTATAAAACCAAGCTTGGCTTCCAATACAGTCTGAACTCATACATTAAATGGCTGTACCCATCAATCCACTCAAAGGTTGTACTTCTGTGGTTTTCAGCCCGGCTATGTTTTACGGGAAGACGGGAATCGCTTATGGTGTAAAAGGCGCTATACAAACAAAACCTGACTGTCCACTACTATAATAAACGGCTATGTTTTAACTCATATATTCAACAGCTTTACTCATCCATCCACTCAGAATTCATGTCGTACTTCGGTGATTTTTCAACACCCGTTTTGCAGGCAGGCTTGGATGGCGTATGATGTGAAAGGCGCTATATAAAACAAGGCTTGACCGTCCAATACAGTAACAAACGGCTCTTTTGAGCTCCTATATTCAATATTCGCGACCGTCACCCGAAACAGAGATGACATATTCAATATCTGTGCCCATCCACAAATTCATATTGTACTTCTCTGTGCCTTTGAACCCGACGTTGTTCTGCATGCAGAGAGGAGTAAACAGCGCCCGGCCCGGCCCGGCCCGGCCCGGCCGTCCAAACCCGCAGCGGTGCTCTGCTATTAAAATGGACGTGACGTGACGTGGCGGCATTCCGTAAAGATGCCCTTGCGCTATGCCAACTTCATGCCGCCGTTGCCTGCAGTCTTCTTCTCGTGGAGGGGAGTCGCACGGTGCCCGTGCAGGCTGCCAGGGTCGCTCCATTTTTAATGGACAGAAGCTGCAATGGAGATGGGCGCGTAAAGACCACCGCACTCGAAGCTTTCCCGTGATCGAGAGTCCCTCTCGTCCTAGCCTCAAGGTGATGTAATCGAAGGTGCCACCTTTACGAAATATTCTGCTTATCTTACATAATACACTCCATCAACCAATTATACTTTATTTTGTATTGTGCCTTTGGCGGCACCTATAATTATGTTTTTAATGTATATAATAATAAATAGAATATAATCGCAAAGAGTTGTAGTGACACGCCAATACGTTTTGAATTTTACCAGGGCAATAATTACACACTCGGATAATGAAATATTATCACACACACACACACACACACACATAGACGCGGGAGCGCGCGCGCGCGCGCCTATTCACCGGCAGCTTCCCCGGTTTCGCCATTCCAGGCGGCAGCCCAAAGAAACTTCGTGTCCTTGTCACCGGCATCTTCCACCTGTGGCTCCTTTTATCGTTCCCACTTCTTTCCCTGAAGTCGGCCCGTCATTTCCTATAAACCGGGATGACGGGACACCTCAGGTATTTCATCTATTCGTGGAGTGGTGAGGGCGCTGTTCCATGAAGAGGATGGCACATTTTTGGGGAAACACACTTTGCCAAAACGAACACATTTGATGCCGGCCGTCGCCACTACGACTGCCGAGTCCGAGGAGCGAACTGGAAGGACGTTGAAGTGACCCGCCGCACCTCACCAGACACCAACAATTCGATTCCTTTTAATTTCAGCAGGACGGCGCCTCCTTTTCGGATTGACTTCCCTTCGAAGTGCACAGGGCGCAGACATTTTAAAGCGCATTTTATGGAGGAACGGACACCGGCGGCCCGCGACTGTCGCTCTGATCACTGATTAGCTAACATCATCCGAAACGTAAGGCACGCACGGTTATCTATAATGGAGGATTGAAAGGTGGGCCGCGGGGGAGGAATTCACACAAAACACACACACAGTCACACACAGTCCGCCACCCACTTTTAGTAGAGGGGTCAAAGTCCGCTCCTGATCGAGGCGTCCGCCCGCCCGCCCGCTCGCCTTATCTCTCGAGATTTGTGGTCACAACCAGGAAAACCAAAACTTAACTGCTGGGCTTCTTTTTCGTCTAAACCACACAGTCGCTTTTTGTCGATCCACCTCATTGTGTTTCCCATGCAAATTAACCACCTAAACACATGGAGTACCCGAAGGAAATCGAGGAAGGGAGCGATGGCTCTCGATTGACATCCCGAGATTCAGTTTTGCAGCCCAAGACAAACGAAGCTTCCGCCAAAGGGTGAACAATACAAGGCAAGTGGCGGCGCACGGAGTGTAAGGCACTATATACACTGTATATATATATAAAGAAAAAGCTGACAGGTGCAAAGGAATAAAAGGGAATGAAGGCGACCCCAGAGTCCCAACATCCCAAGACGCTGCCCGCTGCGCACCCGTTTCCAGTCTCGCCACCCAAACTGGCAGTCGCACCGAGTCGGGGGCCATAGGGACTGACATCACTGTCAGTCGGCCTTGGTGTAACTTTACGAAACCAAAGAAGAGATCAGTGAGTCAGCATACACAGGACACCTCATATAGCGCCTTTCGAAGACTTTACAGAACATACCCGAGCAGCCTGAGCCGGCGCCTTCGTGCGGTCCGTCACACTGTACCTGGTAGCTGGAGGCAGACGACGGGCTGCCGATTGTGCTGCTGCTGCTGCCGCTTGTGAAAGATTCTGCTTGAGCTGGAGAAGCGCTGCTGCCGCGGGACGACGTGTCGTAGTTCCCGGGATAATCCTGGTACATGATCCGCTCGCTGCAGGGGAGGCTTGTAATTTGTCCGCTGTCCCGGCGTGTGGTTCCAAACGGGGTTCAACGAAACTTTCAAAAAGGTGTATACTTCAGACAGAAATAAAGAAGCACCGAGAGGAGGTATAGGGGGGGCGTGTATGGATAAATAAATAAGAATACTACTAATGATAAAACGATCTGTACAGAATAGAACGGCACTCCGTGTCCCAGCTGCTAGCCACCGAGGGGACTTGGAAACGAGGAAAAGGCTCCTAGAGCAGCGCCGCGGCTTCCTTTTAGATCATATCCTCCAATTGTACAGCCCGCCTGGCCGTGCGCTCAGTGGCTCTCTTTAATTTGTCCTTTAGTCCACTTCGGGAAGGCGCCCCCTCCTGTCTCTCTCTCTCTCTCTCTCTTGAGCTTGCACCCTTTCTTTCTTTTCTTCCTTTCTTTCGCTCGCTCGCTCTACCACTGAGCGATGTTCCCAGTGCGAAATGCGCGACTCGATGACTCACACTAATGCTATTAAACTACACTTGAGCGCCTCTTATCAAGCGCCATGCGGCTTTACCACGTCAAAGCTGTGGAGCAGCCAACCATTGCCCGAGAAAAGGAGGGGGCCGTGGCTTACGGAAACCGCAGATAGCAGCACGAGACAACTTCCGATGAGGCGAACAGACTGCGCTTACAAAACACGGACTTAAAGGAACTTAAAGAACGATTGAGGCGCATTTGAAATTAGAACTCTAACTAAAGACAAATCGTCGCGGCTCTCGAATCCCCTCGGTTTAGGTTCGGTTTCAGAATGGCCGGACCAATTGACGCACATTTCCAAAAATGGGCAATTGCGTAAACGACGGTCTGGGTTTCCTAGGCTGGTATGACGTATCAGGAGGGAATCCCTTTTTTTACGTCCAGTCGTAGTACTGAGTCCGAGCGGAGAGGAGCGGAGCGTAGAGCGGCTTGTCTTTTATTCAGGGCCGTCCGGCTATAGGCTGGTGGCTCAAAACTCGGAAAAGCGGCACGCGGAGAGGCGCAGGAACACACGAGGACCGAAGGGGGGCGCTCGAGCTCCAGGGCCGCTCTCACCGCTTTAAGTTAACGGGGGGCTCGTGGACGTGGAGATCCCTGTATGATCCCTGTATGCGCGTCTTACGTTATGGTGGAAAACAAGTGTGTTAAAAAAATAAATGCAAATGAAGAACATACAGATGATTCTGGATACTTTATGGATAATAAATACTATTTCTACCTGCATCCTCATACATGCTTCATCGTATAAATACACTGAAAATAATAATAATAATAATAATAATAATAATAATAATAATAATATAGTGCATGATCCCAAAGTGGTCTGCAAGCTCCCATTCTAGGGGTTGTTACTTCCTGTACCCGTTGCTTACTGGGATAGGCTCGATAGGCTCCATCTGCCCCACACCCCTGCCATTGATAAACAGGATGGAAAATTGATGGATGGATGAATGGATGATCTGAGTACCCCAAACATTTAAAAACAGAATGATTTTATTACAATATCAGTGTTAAATACCGGAGCAGACAATGTGACATGCAAAGAGGAAACACCGGCCAGTTAAAGGGCCCAGCAGCCTGACACTTCAAAACAATAATACTACTACTACTACTAATAATAATAATAATAATAATAATAATAATAATAATAATAAAGTGGCGCCCTGCCCAGAGATTGTTCCTGCATGCCTTAGGCCGGAAGCTTGATGGGGCAGACCCCAGCGCCATCGGGCCCCGCTCTCCATCACGGGGAAGAGTTTAAAAAAATGGATGGATGGAATGAATAATAATAATAATAATAATAATAATAATAATATGATGATGATGATGATGATGATGAAAGTACTAGACAGCCACATCAGACTGGATGTCCCGCTGGTTCGTTTGGCCTTTTTTTGAATTTCAATACTTAAGAACCGTTTGGACAGAGAAGAGGGCGCGGTGGTCTGGACTTTGTTCGGGTATGAACAGTTCAAAGCGTGCCAGGTGGCCGAAGCAGGACAACGCCTTTGTAATTAGTTGGCTTTAAAAGAAGGAAACAAAAACGTGGCGCCCCACGCCAAACGCCATTAGCAGCCCCGTTGTAGTTCACAGCGCCTGTCGCCTTACGGCACCTGTAAAGTACGAAGACCGCTTTTGCCTTTCCAGATAGCAGACGTTACTGGCCGAATGCAAGCGCTTTACTGGGATTCATTCATTTCCGAAAGCCGCCCCCCTCGCTAAACTGTTGGGTGGCGCAGTGGTGAGCGCTGCTGAACTGGCGTCCCGAGTTCGACTCTTGCACGCTCCCCTATTTTACTGCACGTATACCACCAAAGGCGCGCAGGGTCCATTGACTGACGACCCTGAAGTGCCCTCCGTGTGATTTGATGTAATGGAGTCGATTGGCTCACACACGGACGGATACAGCACCCGGTGGGTTGGAGTGATGGAGAGAACGCAACCGGCGATGTCTTGCTGTAAGTGGAATGGCAGGCTTCCCGGAACAGCGCAGTTGTTGTCGTTTTGTTTTCCTTTCGCGACAGAAGCTCCGAGTTTCACAGGAATGAAACCATTTGTGCTTTCATCAAAGTCCCCATTGCCAGCTTCTCTGAAAGTGACACGCTGACGTCCTGAGCGGTTGGAGTGTCGTGGCCTCCACCGGGACCGACCTTCAGTAACGTTCTTATGGGCGCGTGAATCCCGGACCCCAAACCGTAAAGTCGCCCATCTTCAGGTGCGGCAGTTAACGGACCGTCCGTCATAGCGGAGTGCACCCAGTGCCCGAGTTTCATGTTGTATACGGTTATTAAATTAATATCACAGGGGCGCAACCGACATGGCCGTGGAAATCAACGACAAGTCCTGGAAGAGACGGCAGTGACTCGGGGGCCTCGCAGGAACGGAAGCAGCAACCTTCAAACGGGACATGGCGAGTTTCCACAGGTGCTTTTCCACAGCGCGAGCTCATTTAGGAGAAGTGACGCGCTCGGTGTGTATGTGCTGGAAACGAAACTCTCAGCCCAGTGTGTGTGTATAGCGCCTTTCCACGAACAACACCACATGAAGACACTTCAAAGGGACGGCGTGGCCTCCTGTTTTCACAACCGACGGACTCCCTCTGGGTCGCGAACAAGCGACATCGTGGTCCGCAGGTAACATCTCAGCCACCAACCCGCACTGCCGACATCTCTGTGGTCTTCTCATGTCCCACCGCAGTCCGTTTAATGTGTTTATTAATAGGCAAATGTCCACCATATTAGACTGCTCGTTTAAACTCCTCTTATAATGGCAGAGGATGACAAGAAGACACACGTTTACATTTCCGTGAAGGTTAAAAAGAAAAGTAGAGATGGGGATTGAACCAGTGACAGGGACACCGGGCTGAAAAGTGTCACACCTGCTTTTGTGGACATAATGGCCGAGACATTGCAGATTCACAGAGGAGTGGGGCAAAGTAGCTGTCAGGCCACATAAGGAGTCGGTGACACTCAGTGAACATGTGACTTTATATAGCGCCTTGTCAATAAATCACTCTATCTATCTATCTATCGCGCCTTTCACATCTACAGCATATACCTTTCTATCTCTCTATGGGATGGCAGCTCAGTCTCCTTTATTGTCTTCAGTTGGATGCCAGACCCTCCTGTTTTCAGTAGCCCCCCAAACCGCTATACCCTTATCATGGTAAACCCCTAATCTTAATTTCCATCCTAAAGCTGCACTGACTTCACTGCGCTGTGGCTTTGCCCGTTTCCAATGCATTGCTGCATTCTGGCACAGTTTTGCGGGGTATTTATCTTGTACGGTGATTAATAAATAAAGAATATCATTATTTAAGAAGTGCATATGTAAAGAATACCAGTGAACGATTTTATTAAATAAATTCATTATATTCCCACACTTGGACACTGTGGAGCTAGTGGAGGATAAATGATTACAGAAGGGTTCTGACATCTGACCACGCCCACGTCCGTCCCCGCCCCTTCCCATGCTGGAGCCTGCAGATTTGCTCCTCAACAATCCAAACCTTTGACCACTAGGGGGAGACACTGGCTGCGCGTAGAACCTTTAGAAGAAGCCAGACATCTGGAACATGAAGTGCCTTGTAGCTCCAGCGATTGGGCACGAAGACAGAATAATAAATGAAAACATTAATGGGGCGAAAATGAGAGTCCCCTGCGCATAGTGGACATCTTATCCCATCCTGGCTTCAAGTACCCACTGCTGGTAGGACTGTCCCTGACTTTTTGTGACCCCATATCTAAGGAAATGGATTCAGTTAACAGATCGGTAGGTGGACCTGGCAGTGCAGCCGTCTAAGGGACGATACGAACTGAAATGGCGACGTTTGCTCGAACTCACATTGTATCACATTTATTCTGTTACCTTTCTTCTTTACCTCGAATAGTTTAAAGGCATCAAATGGCCGGTGATTGATTGATTGATTGATTGATTGATTGACACCACCATCTGTCACCCACCTTCTGCGCCTGTGCGCTTCAATCCCGAGCAGCAGGAAGACGCCGCCCGCCCCAGCAGCGCTGACCTCAAGGAAAGAAACAGAGGAGGTGACACGCCAGTCTGTCGCAGCCACTTAAGTGGAGCCCCTGATCATTTTGTCGGTGTTTGTAATATTAATGCAGTTATGCGGCTGTATGTATACAATAACGTTTAGTCGAGGTTGTAAAATACAAAAAAAGCTCATCAAGGGACGTGCCAAAGGAAAACATGAGCCCGTGTCGCATGTGACACCATGGTATATATAGCGCCTTGAGTTGTATTTAAGTGTTGCCTTGAACGTCAGTGTAAGTTGAAGTGCCAGGAAAGCCCGGTGCCCCCGAACAGGTCTCTGTGAGGATGATGATGATGATGCATGCGTTCCTCTCGAAGCCCATCAGATTTTCCTGTGCGAGGACTGTCTGACACGTACAATATGCCACTGCTGTCAAAGCCACTGCTGCTGTCGCCGGCGGCACATGAAAGGCTTCCTGGTGTTGGTGCTGCGGAAAGAAGAGCCTGCGCGCGCGTCACGGGCAGCGGAGTGGCTTTGCCTGTCGTGCGTGGGTTGTGTTTCTTGGTAAACCAGTGAGGGGCTTTGAGGAATTGGCGATCCAGCGCAGCATAACGGAAAAGGGGAGGGGCGCTGCTTGTGTGTGTGGAGGCGAACAACCACGGTGTGTGTGTCGATCGTGAGGCGGAGCACCGACCACCGGCCAGCACCACCACGACCCCGCAGACTCTCCACCTCGAACCCCGCTATTGTCCATCTGGTCGAGGTAGAGGTGCGGACTCTCCGCAGGTCACCTGCAGCTCGCGATACTCTTATGGTAACAGGCGTCAACCGACTGTCACTAAATCAGTTCAAGTGAAATGACTTCCCGTCACCTCGCCGTACGGCTAACCGCCGGAAAATCGCACGAGCCGGACGAACCGATTGACCCGCACACAAGTGCACTCAGTGACTCGCACACAACGCGCAGGCGCCGCGCACTCCCACTCCTTCGCCCACTCCCGCGCCCCCACACTCGCAGCGTTTTAAACAGACGACCTTATTGTTACATTCACAAAGTTTCATTTAATTATCTGCAAACTGTGTTGCGACAAAAGGATGCCATTTGGACAAAATCCAAGTTCACGCACAGAGGCGGAGGGGGACAAACACGACGAGACAGTCTGGATGGCATCAGAGGGCCTTTGTGAACCCGAGGGGGCCGAAGTGCTGCTGCTGCTCAGACTGACCTTCTCTGCGGGGCTTCAACCGGTGAGACCCCTCGAAACGGAAACGACCAGGCGAGCATCCCGCGCAGTGCTGTGATGTGACGGCCACGGCGACATGAAGTGACATAGAAAGTGCTGGAAGACGAGCTGTGTGTGTGCTCGGGGGTGGGCTGCACCCAAACACAGGGCACTGGCAGGGATCTGGACCGATGGCACCAGGCAGGCAGCTGAGCTCTCAGTCCATTTGTTATACAGAGCCTTTCATAGCTATGGATATGTACCCATATTATATAGTGCCTTACATCTATCTATCTATCTATCTATCTATCTATCTATCTATCTATCTATC
>JANRMT010027041.1:5263998-5277128 GCA_026402145.1 Polypterus bichir lapradei | reverse complement strand
GGGTTTATAAATGAATGATTGACGGCTGTCCCGCCCCCTTCCATCACCTCTGGTTTCTGTTTTTCTGGTTTGTGTCTGAGGCGGCGGTCAGTGGCAGGAAGGTGGATGCCATTTTGGTGGCAGTGTAAAGTGGATGGCGTTTTGTCAGATTGGACACGGCAGGGTGAGACTGTTGTATGTAACCATAGAAACAGCATAACTGTACGTTCACCGATCCAGTAAATCCAGTTTAGGGTCGTTGGGGGCAGGAGGCTGTCCTGGCAGCATTGTGGACGGGGGGCACCACACACACACACTTATCCACATATACAGGGGGCCAGAGTGAATCGTCATTTAAGGTAAGCTGGGTGTCCCCAGGGATATGTGAGGAAAAACGGAGGATGGACTGGAAAAGGGAGAACATGCAAACTCCGGCCAGACAACATGCCGAGGCAGGAATTGAACCCGCGGCGCAGGAAATGTGGGGTGTGACTTTATAGAATAAGTGAGGACTTGGACTGTGGTTTGATGTTAGGAGATTTATTAGCAGCAGCTATCAACAGTCCTTACGTTTCCTTTATGTTTAGTGCTTGGTAAGGCGCTATATAAAACTGAAATGCCACAGGCGGCTGGACGCTGACATTCCAAGGAGTTTGTTGTGCAGACCCTCAATAACGATGTATTCATATTATTGTTGTTTTGTAAGGCACTATAAAGATACTGAGTGACAGGAATGGCACAAACCTTCTGATGCCAACATCATTTCTTATTTCATTCCCTAAAATGTGCACTTTGTTAAATCTGTATCCTCCCCAGGCACCTGCCAGCCCCCGTTCCTTCTCGTCGTGTGCGAGGGTCCCGTGCTGCTCCTTTCTATTTTGAGTGGTGGTCTCTACTGAAGAGCAAACAGAAGAGGAATGCGGTCGAGGTCAAGACAGCTGTGTGACTCCTGTGCCGCTCATTAGCAGCAGCCTGGCGCTCGCCTATCTGCCCGCTCTCTTCATGTTGGGCTCCTGGGCTGGCATCTTGTCAGAAGGCATCAGTGGCCGCCGCAGAGCTCTGTCAGAATTCATTGGAAAGAAGAGGCGGCCGAGGGAAATGCCAGGTCATAGCGCCAGGCCCCAGGCAGCACAGCATGGCAACTGTGAAAACGATGCCAAGTGTGCGTGTATTTATACGCAGGGCACACTGGAATAAAGAAGGGCGCACTGGTTCACCATTGCTGCGGAGATCTACAAAGCTTCCTGGACAGATCAGAAGGAACAGGAGAAGGTCACAGCCATAGCGTGAATGGTGCCACCTTGTCACACACACACATACACACCAAGGCTCAGGTACCCCCCAAGGACAAGGACAGTTGAGGTCTGATAAGTCATAACGTCCAACCACTCGGCCCACTTTTAAGACTCCCGTATGACTTCTTGTCAAGTTGGCCTGACATCCTGATGAGGTGCCACAATGCCTGGGCTGTCCCTCGAGCTGTTGCTCTGAGCTGGGTAGGCCCATGGAGGAGCCACAGGGCGGCACATGTCAGACGTCCTTTAAGATGGTGGGGATAAAGACCACTGGGGAGCATCTATGGGTGAGAAGCAAACACAGCCTGGAGGTCACAGGCTGGAACAGACATGGAGGCTGCCCAAGGTGGCACGGCACAAAGGCTGAAAGGACAGGGTCCAGGACGCCTGGGCAGACATCAGCCACCGACACGTCAAGTGCTATCTGTGAGTCCTTTGAGCCAAAATGGCATAAGGGTGATGCCAACACTTGGTGACACTGTTCTGAGACCGGGCCTCATTTGAGATGAGATGCACAATTCGTGGCCAAGCGTGCCAATTCAAGGAGGGCTGACTGTTGCAGGGCACGATACACCAGCGGGTCAAACCGCTCGAAATGTACAGTAGCTCTCCAGTCCCTCAAAACGCTGCTGCAGGAATCCTTACCAGAACTACCAACTATATAGCGCCTTTCATATCAGTAAGTCTATGTATTACACAGAGCTTGCCACAATTAACTATACTGTACATTATATAGTGCCTTTCATATCTCGTTACCTTTGACTGTTATATCGTGCCTCTCTCTCTCCCTCTAATTATCTATTATGGAGTGCCCATCTGATGTGTTTATTATAGACAGCCTCCCCCATCAATCAGAAAGTGCCTTTCATACGTCTCTACCAGTCTGTTATATAGTGCCTTTCATACGTCTATTGTAGTGTCTTCATCCATCTATATATCTTTAATAGGGTGCTTTACATGTCTCTCTGCCCAGAGGTCTGTCATATAGCACCTTTCACATCTGTTAGTGCCTTTCATCCATCCATCCATTATATAGCTCCTTATCTCTCCTACTATCAATCTATTAAATAGCACCTTTCACATCGCTCAATGTATCCATCTACCATATAGTGCCTTTCATTTCTATATATCAGTTACATAGGGCATCACATCTTCCTATCTACGTATTTATTACATAATGCCTTTCACATCTAGCTGTTTGTCTTATCCATTATATAGCGCCTTTCCTATCTAGCTATTATGTAGCACCTTTCACATCTATCTATCATATAGTGCCATATCTATCTATCTGTTATACGGTGCCTTTTAAACTCTTTATTTGTTATATAAAGACTTTCCTATCTCTGCACTTATCATATTGTGCCTTTCATATCTATATCTAAATATTGTGCCTTTTGGTTTTCTCTATCTGCTGTATAGCGCCTTTCATTTCTATCTGCTAGTGCTTCTTGATTGTCTTTTCCACTGCGCCCCTCCTCTCTCTCTCCACCCAATACCCAGTGCCCGTCTTACCTACCTACTTGTTATAAAGTGCCTTTCCTATGCCTTCATCTGTCTCTCTGTTATATGAGGCCACGTTTTGCCACCTGAATACTTTGTTGTTTGTCGTCCGAATCCTCACACACTGAAGTCGTTCTTCACTACTTTGAATCACCGCATTGCCATTTTATTTGATTTTTTTTTACACGTGCTGCCATGTTATTTATCGTTGCTATGGCTGCAATTATGCATGTTACTCAACGAGTCATGTGACCGGTGACATGCTGGCGCACGCGGCCCACATTTCAGTTCAGATCGTCACAGGTGATTTGTCCTTTTTAAGGACTCTTATCTCAAATTTCAGTTCAGCATTTGCTCCGCGTTTTCATCTCCTGCTCCTTTGTCACGTCTGCTGTGTGCCCCCCACCCCCCCCCCAATGGCACATTCCTGTTATTTCAGCTTTGCAATAAATGAAAAAACAAAACAAAGAACCAAAACGCCGCAGTTCTGTCACCTGCCTTTGCTGGTTTGGGACAGTCGACTCTGACTTTGGCGGCTCTTGTTGTGTCCTTGAGTTTCGTGTCCACAGGTGTTGTGGCTCAGGTGACTTTTTTTTTTTAATGTGACAAGTTTCATTTTCTTTGTTATCATCAATATATTGTTTCACATTTTGTTTCTTAATAATTTCATGTTTGGCCCTTGACATTTTTTTTCCTGCGTTTTGCACATTGCATGGAGGGGGTGGGGCCAGGTCACACGGCAGTGGTGGACCTGCCCCCTGTGATGTCGCCCCCGCCCCCTGTGGTGTCGACCCCACCCCCTGTGATGTCGACCCCACCCCTGTGCTGGTGGCCCCGCCCCCTGTGATGTCGATCTCTCCTTCTGTGGTGTCGACTCCACCCCCTGTGATGTCGCCCCGCCCCCTGTCATGGCGGCTCTCCTCCAGTGCTTTGGGTTTTGTGATCCTTTGCTCTTGGATTGTGTCCTGGGCCTGCTGGCGTTTTTGGTTTGTCCGTTTTTCATTTCTCTTTTGTGCGTTCTTAATCACTCTTTAAATGTTGATATACTTTGGTATTTGGGGCTCAGAAGGTTTCCTTTGCGTCTCCTCTTGACTTTAAAGCCGCTAGGCCGGTTGGTCGTGAGGGGATCAAAGCTCAGCTGGCGGGGGTCTCCTCCTCGGTTCTGACTTTCCCTTTGGTTGACCTTTTTGATGCTTTGACCCATTTTTTTTGCCCCCCTACCCCCACAACTTTACCCACCAGTTCGCTGTCAGGACCACCCGATGGAGGGAATGAGTGCAGTGGGCCGAGCCGGTGACTTTAAGAGAAGTTCGTGAAGAATGCGGGGTCACCATTGGGGTCTCGTTAAGAGCAAACATCAGTCAGACACACAAACAAACACCAGGAAGAGAAGCAGAGCCCCGTGGTGACCGCGTAGTGTGGTGGGCAGGAGGACTTTGGAGACCCTCAGCAGTCGGGGGGCTAAATGGACTGGACTGGTGAGCTCTGGTGGGCCTGTGTCATGACGATTGTGACTGGGGGTCCTTGTCCCACTCCTTTTGTTTGATGTCACTAACAGTCACCGGGCTGTGAATGTGCGCTCGGTGGCTTCAGAGGGGCCGGTGGAAGACGAGGACATGCTGTGACCGATCATTGAGCTGGCACTGGAGGACTGGCACTGCCACCAGACCCCGGGACTGAGGGGCACCTCATAGAAGATTCTGGGTTCTGGTGGGACGACAGTACTGCGTTTCTTAAAAGGGGGGGGGGGGGGGGCACTAATCTGTCACTTCATTTAACTGCCCATTGCACTTTGGGGTCCGCACCCTGTGACTGCGGTGAAGACGATTCAGACTGTGAATATTGTTGGGGGGGCCGTGTGTTTCATGGGGTCACTCCAAAAGAAAAGGCAATTTGAGAATTGGGCAGGAAGTGTGCCGGATACACGCTGGCACAACATGACACGTGGGCAGTGGCCTACGGGTGGTCTCAGCACACACAGCCCAGTGCTCTGCCAGCTGATGCCGAGGTCAATTGGAACCCCCTCTGTCAGACGGCACCCCTGTTGAACGGCACTGGAGGTTGTGGTCCTGTGCTGATCAGTAAGCCGTCTGGGGGTCCCCCAGGTCGTCACCCACTGCGGTGTGTGCAGATCCTCAGTGACAGTGGGTGACGTCACCCGTTGGTTTTCTCTGCTGAAGGCGTTCGCTCTGGCCGTGTGGCCTTGTGTGTGTGCCGGTTGGGCACGACGCTGATGGCCCACCAGACTGAGTTTCCTCTCGGTGCCCACTTTGAGTCTTTCTGCCCCTTCATAAATGTTTCGTCAGGTCCACTCGCGGCCAACGTCCCCCTCTGTCGGCGGCGCGTTCTTCACCGGTGGTCCCACCCCGCACGCTTATTTGACTTGTGGAGTGACGGCAGCGCGCTGCACTGTGTGTGTCCGAATTACCCACAATCCACTGCGTTGGGCCGCGTCGGCTCCTAAGCCCTTGCCGTTCGCGTTGGACGTTCTCTCCTATTCGTTTATTATTTTCCGCTCGTGTAATTCGTGCGTTTTACGATTTGTTTTTTTTTTTTCTCGGCTTGAAAATCCCCCTTTGGCAGTTTTAAGATCCGAGGGTCCCAGCACTTCAGTCAGAAGGCGACTCTGAACGTCTGTCTTTTCTGACACCATTTTGTGTTGTGCGTTTCCATAGAGACCCTCCCACGATGCACTGGGGCCGCACCGGCTGCGATGTCAGCGAAGCCCCCCAAGATAAAGATCCTCCGGGATTGGAGCAGAGCCAGCCAATCCCTTTCCGGTTTGAGGTTCTGACCTGAAGCTCCGCCTTTTCAGCGATTGTTTGATTGACGGTTGGCCGCTGCCGCGCTCCTCCTCCTCCTCTTCTCTGGACTGACGGCCCTTTTGGTCAACACGTCCCGACGCTCGGGTTTTTACGAGCACAGCCCCCCAAAGTGGCAGTGCAGCACATCCTGGTACTTCAGCTGGTGGCTTTCACGTTCCGCTCCTGTTGTTTTGTTGGAGTTTGTCACTTTTAGTTTCCTTCTCGTTTGTTTCTGTCCCTGTCTTGCGTCTTTTCTTGATTTTTAACGATTAACAGGCCTTTGTTCTGGTAAAGTCCGCAAACTGACGAGGATCTGAGAGCAAACCATAAAAGAACGTAAGAAATGTGACAAAAACGCAAGCGAGCGAGCGAGCGAGAGAGAGAGAGAGAGGAGACCACTCAGTCCACGTGTCACCCACTATGTCCCCCCCGGTCCGCCCTGCAGGATTGTCCAGCTTTGTGCTCCACCGCCGCACCTCGACCGTTTCTCATGGACTCTTCCTGGCTCCGGTCCTTGTAATTTCCACCGATGTCCTCGAGTGTGTGACTCACCGTTGAGTTCTGCTGGGTCGTCTTTATCGATGAGGGGGGTCCCCCACCACCGCAGGTTTCATTCTCTGAGATGGTCCTGGTGGGACACGACCTTTAGTCTGCTCTCCTCTGTTATGTGCTGCCGTGTGGTGACCCGAACGTCCCCCAGGACTCCAGCTGTGGGGGTCTGAGTGGTGCGTCTGGTGGTCCCTCGACTTGTGCCCAGCAGTCCTTATGACAGGATAACCTGGCACTTCATTTGCCGTTTTATTCTCCACTGCGCGTTGCTCAGATGACGAAAGTGTTGAGCCCACCTAAACCCCTCAAACCTCTTCAG
Source organism: Polypterus bichir lapradei (assembly GCA_026402145.1). Classification (NCBI taxonomy): domain Eukaryota; kingdom Metazoa; phylum Chordata; class Cladistia; order Polypteriformes; family Polypteridae; genus Polypterus; species Polypterus bichir. The sequence continues at coordinate 5,270,682 of JANRMT010027041.1, read as the reverse complement.
TGGTCACCTTCCTGTCCTGCTTTTTCCTCCATTAATCTCCATTTCCCGAGTGTTGGCCCCGTTCTGAAGACCCTCGCCCAGCTCTTTCACGATTCCTCTTGCTGCCTCCTCATCGTCGGCCATCGCTCCAGTCCGAGTGTCACCTGTGAATGTGACAAGTTTACTGACTACACTGGAATTGACTTCATTAAGGTAACAGCTCAGCTGTGGGGGTCTCACCCGCCTTGCCCGGTCAGCAGTCCCGTCGGTTTTTTGTTATGCCCAGCGTGATGAGAGAGGAGACATCTTTACGTTTTCAGATTTTATTGGAGCAGATCAGCAGCCGGCCATTAAAACCAAACGACGAGGTCTCTGTGTGAGCCCCCCAAGGCTGTATGTCGCCCCTCGGTGCACATCGTTTTATTTCAACAGAACACACACACACACACACTCCTCCGTCGGCTCAATCCCTCTGACGCCGCACTCGACTACAGCTTTCCGTTGGCGAACGCTCCCTCTTGGAACTGAGGAATGAAGGTTTTGAAAAATGCCCTGAAGAAAAACAAAAAAAAAGGCAGAAAGTCACAAAAGATTAGGACAGGAGAACGACGAGGCTGAAGGAGCCAGCGTGCCAGCGTGAAGGAGTCGGCCAACGCCCACGAAACTCGCAGCACTGCAAACACGTTCTGGAACATTCTACACCTGCCCTCAGCCACGCATCCCACAAGGCCGAGCTGCAGGTACACAAACCCTCACTGGGACCCCCAAAGAAGCACAACACGACAGGCAGAAGGGCCCGTCCCTTACAAGAATGGCAACTTGGTGCCACCAAGACAAGGGGGGGCGACGCCATGAGGAGGGACAAAGAGAAGGGATCCCCTCACGCCTTTGACATGCATGCATTGCGGTGGTCCAAATGGATATTCAAATTCACCTGAGACCTCAGGGTTGCCCGCAGTGCCCACCACTGCCAGCAGAGGCCACGTTCAGCCGAGATGGCTCATCACAACTTCTCAGTGAAGGAACCCAAGAGATCAGCTGCTCTCTTAACTCTGCGGGGTCGAAAACTCAAAATGTGCGGACCCCCCCCCCCCGAGGACCACAGGACAAGGTGGGTCACCAAGTCTTGAAGGGACTTAAAAGAGACTGGGCAGGGTCAAAGGTCAACCTATCAGATAGGAGGGTACAGACGGCTAAGAAGTGCCCGATGCGGTGACAGTCCAGAAATCTGACGGGGTGAGGGTCTTCAGGTAAAAGGGGCTTTGACAGGAACTGCCATCCACGGTACACGGCCAGCAGGAACCTGAGACCCGACAAGGCCAAGACGGTCACATAGAACGGCCATCGAATACCAGCGTGTGGGCACCAGTCCAACGGGGTCATGTGGACAGAGACCCCAGACCACTACATGTCTCAAGGTCCGAGCTGACGTCATCAGTAGGTACCCGTCCAAGGAGGTCGTGGGCAGAACTGAGATTTATAGACCAAAGAATACTGATGTCTGGTGGGGTCTGAGTCAGGGTCATTGGGCAGATGGTGCCACGTATGACTCAGGTTCGGAGCAGAGGTCAGCTGACACAGATCTCAAAATGGCGCAGGGCCCCCCGACAGGGTAACAGTCCGAGAGGGCCACACAGAATGGCACAGTTATGTCTGGAGGTCAGATACCAGCGTGCAAGTGCCAGTCTAAGGAGGTGACGTAGAATGGGTGGAAACCATCAGACCAAAGGGCAAAGATGTCTGGTGGGGTTACAGTCAAGGGCACAAATGGTGCCAGGGGAGAGGGCAAGACAACAGTCAGAAGAAAGCCGACGTCTGTCAACGTCTGAAATGAGGGAGTCAGACAGATGGGGACAAGAGGTGGGCAAGAAAAAGGTGCAAAAGAGCGTCAGTGGCATGGTCACTGGGTGGGAGGGAACCACTTGACGAGACAGCAGTGCCACCCAGAATGGTCAGAGCTGAGGTCAGCGCATGCTGGGGGGTGCGGGTACCAGACAGGGCCGCGTGGATGAACCAGAATGGAGGCTGCTGGGTACAAAACCATAGAAATAAAAGTACAAATAGCTGAAAAGGGTCCAGGTCAAGACCCTCAGACCAAAAGAAGCAAGTACTGGACACTGTTAAAGAGTTTACGGTGGACGATGCCTGTCAGGGTCTGAGCCAAGGTGGTCAGCCAGAAGGGCACCGGACGTCCACTCTGGACAAAAAGACGGTCATTTGACAGAACTCAAGGTCAGAGGACCGAGACGGCCACACAGAACGGTGAGGTCACCAGATATCGACATGAGACGTGTGTGTGTGTGTGTGTGTTGACCATGTGATGGGCTGGCCCCCCGTCCAGGGACTGAGGTGGGCTCCAACTTATCGCCGTGACCTTCCTGTGGATAAGCAGGTTTACAAAATGGAAGGACAGGACGAGATACATGACAGGGTCAGAGTGACGGTCATTGGATATAAAGGTGCAAATGTCTAACGGCACAGGGGGTCGATGGCACCGACGTCTCCCATTGTCAGGGGACGGTGACCTCATACAGAAGGGCAGAGACACCCAACAGGACGTCAGACCAAGGCAGGCATACAGAATTAAGGCTGCTGGCTTTAGGCCTCTGACAGAGGGTCCGAGTTCAGGACACTGGCAGACGTCAAGGTCAGGGCCAGATTAGTCAAACTTGGGCACGGGGTCAAGATGGCTGGACACAGGTGATGAGATGTGACAGGGTGGGGGCTCATCAGAGACACTGGGCAGAAAGGGGCAGGCGTCTCAGGCTGGCAGCCCGTTGGGCACTGCCAACGAGCCGTGATGACACCACCTCAGTGACCGTTGTGCTTCCTTTGGGGTCTTTCAGAGAGCTTCTAGATAGAAACTGGCAGCAAGCAGAGAACAAAACACAAAACAGACGTGGCTCTTACTTGGCTCTCTTGGCCATCTCGTTGCCATCCCAGCGTGGGCTGTAGGGGTAGGACTTCTGCACCTGGGAGTAGGGCTGCCCGCTGTTGGTGAAGTGGTAGACGGACTGGAAGGTGAGCATGGGCTGATCTCGTGGAAAATACAGCGGCAAATCAACTGTGGAAAAAAAAAAAAACACAAGGGGGTGAGAGACCACCTGAGACCACCGCGAGCTGTCATCTCATCCTGCAGCCTGAGCCAGCCTGGAGGAGCTGCCCGAATTTCTCTGGTGGCACCGCCCCTGGCTGTGGCTGTGCCATGTAATGGCAGACACCCTGAACAACAGGCCGGGCACCCAGCAGCCCTGCCAGTGATGTCTCCGGGTGATAAGCGCTGATGTCAGCGGGACGGGCCGCGCCCACGGTGCTGCAATTCAGTTCCACCCTGGCAGCGCCCAGCCACTCTCATCTGCTCACAAAGGCAGAGAGGCGACTATTAAAGGGCGCACGTATACCCAGGCTGACTGAGGCCAACGTGACACACAATCGGAGTGCAAATGTGAGGACAGAAGGCCGGGGAGGGTGGGGTGGGGTGGGGTGTTGGGGTGGGATGGGATGGCGGGGGGGGGGGGGCCCTCCTTCATCTGCAGTAAGCAAAGCGGAAACTTCCGGGGTGTTGTGAGCGGCCGTCCCTGAATGGCCTGGCAGCAGTAAACAGGAGCGGCGTCCCCGCTTCACTCAACGAGAGCTGAGAAAGAGCAGCCAGCTGAGCGCGGAGCTGGCAGACGAGACGCCGCGGGCCGAGTGCGGACAGGCGATGACAGGCTAATCACTCAAAAGCGCGCTGTCGCCATTCCCATTTCGCAACGATGCCCCCGAGCAAACATCCCATTAGGCAGTGAAAGCTGCCGTTTTATTTGCGAGAGGCTCCGTGTGGAATCTGCGCGATCGACTTTGGGAGTCCTCCTGTCACATGACGTTCAGAGACAGGAATGTCTGAGGAGGAGAAGAAGAAGAAGAAGAAGAAGAAGAAGAAGAAAAAAAACAAAGCGTCTGTGGGAGGGCCGGAGCCACAAAACATGGGGGGCTCGCATGTAAGAACGTCTTGTTTTTGGCAGTCGAGGTGGTGACGGGGTGGCACGTGACCAGCAGGCCCATAAAAAACCAAAGCGAGCGTCTTGGAGGGGCTCCTGCGTTCTGCGCTTCTTAACCCGTTGAATCAGGCAGGCATGTGGCGGGGGGGGTGTATACCCAAAAGGCTGGTAAAGCGGCCCACCTATCCGTCGCAATTAACCCCACTGGCCTGCTGGACAGTGCAGAGCCGGGACGCTGCTCTCTAAATCATGCAGCCCGCTGCCATAGTGGCAAATTCCAGAAAGGCAGCTACACCTGCTCGCTGCCACCACTACCCACCATGACCCTGGCCTGCCCTGCATTAGTAGATGGCACACGCTTTAGCGCCATGGTGCCATCTGCTTTACTGCTGGCCACTTGTCTTTTACCTCATGGCTTTTCAGTCGAACATCAGCGTGGGTTTGCTGATCTCACAAATGGCAAAACGTTAAGAACGAGTCGAGTGAGGGCAAAAAAACGCAGCGGGTGGTGAAGAATCAAAGCAAAATAAAGTAAATATGGCGGACCCAGCAGTCAAGCGACTTCTGCTTTCGGCGGAGAGGGCACTGAGGCCAAAATGCAGCGATCTGCCACTGAACAGGTGACACAGTTGTCACTAGAGTCGGATATTGAAGGTTTATTAATGACTAACTACACCAGTAATGACTTTAAAAGTGAAGAAAGTGGCGGAGAAGATTCAGATAGGGAGCTACCCGCTGTGCCCACTGAGTGCGAGGGGGATCACATAACTCAGACTTCAAAAACCGATTCATTCTCCGTCACTGCATTCAAATCTTCACAAAATGTGGGTGCTGAAGAACGTCCCCCAAATCGATGCCAAGTGACAGCAGACCACTGGAGTTAACGGTTAATCCCAAAAAAAAAAAAAAAAAAAGCCAAGACAACGCTCGAGTGGCTTTGGGACAAGTCTCCGAATGTCCTCGAGTAGCCCAGACCTGAAAGTGGCACAGACCTCGAGAGGATCTGCCAAGAAAAATGGCATGAAGTGCAAAATGTAGGTGTGCCAAACTTGTACAGTCTTCCCCCAAAGAAGCCAAAGGCGATTCTACAAAGCAGTGAATGAAGGGACTGAGTGCTTCTAGGAAGGAGAGATTTCAGTTTCTCATTTCGAATTCATTTTCAAATCCTTCTGAAAATCTTTTCACTTTGTCGTTGAGGGTTACTGAGTGCAGGCTGATGGTGTCCGTTTAAAAATGAAATCCACTTTATGAATCCACTGGACACACACACACACACCCTCTGTTTGTGACGTCATGGTACTTAACTCTTGTTATGACCGCCTCTTCTGCAGCCTGACGACGAGACCACCAAACCTGGGCGAGAGATGTCCCCGATACGCTGGCTCTCGACTGTTCCAGTATTTGTTGTCGTGATTGGCTGCTTAGAGACCTGCGGGTAGCAAAGCCCCTGAATCTATGGGTACCCTTTAGGGACAGGGTTAGGGTTAGGGTTAGAACCCAGGCTGAGTGATTTGTTACTCCACTCCTGTTCCTGCCACGCGTTGCTCCATCTTTTCCTTAATAATTCCTTCCATTACTTTTTTGGTGATGCATGTTAATCATACTCGCCTGCAGTCACTTGAGTTAGCTCGATCTCCTTACTTATACAACGGGATCCTACTTACTAGCTTCGTCTTTATGGATTTCAACAAGTAAGTGCCAGGGGTTTACAGACACTCAGGCACTCGAGTATAAAGGTCACAAAGCAGACTTTACCTTCAAAACTAAACCTCAAACGTTGACAGCAACCCCGGCCTCCAAATCAGAGAAGTGGCCCAAAAGACACCAAGTGGTGACGCCGGCACACAATTGTCGTGAACTGCGAGTCCCCAAAGCACCATAACTCCCAAAAAGCACTTCCAGAAATTCCCACTAGAGAGGGAAATCATTGTCAAACCCTGGCTAGTAATAAGGGCAATTGCCGAATCTTTATAGAATAAAAGATTTATTCTTAACTCAGCGTTCTGTAACAAAGGCAAGCTTCATAGAGCACAAAAGGCAGAAAGGAGTTGGGCAGCAAAGCCAATCCAAGGTGAGCAAACTCGCAGTCCAGTAATCCAAGGCATCACGACTGTGCGTCTGGGGACCACCTGCCTGGGGGCGCTAATGCTAATATTATTTCCTCCTTCGTCCTCCACAGCCAAGAAAAGATGCCCAAAAAGGACAACTGACCCCGCCCCACTCTGCCATCCAGAGAAAGTCCCGCCCCTTTTGGCCTCCTGGAAGGTGGCGTCAGATACCCGACCGACACTTGTGAGGGACACAGCTCCTCAACACTTGCCTTTGCGAGTTAAGCTGCACATTTTTTTTCATTTTTTTTTATGTTGACATTAAAAGGGGTTACCCAGGTGGTACTCCCTCCACCACCAACCCTTCCTTGGCATCTCAGGTTGTCTGCTTTACTGGCCACCATCACCAAAATCAGAGAGAAGGCACAAGAACTGACCAACACTTGAGCGCATTCATAATGAAGTACCAGGAACTCTGGGAGGCTCCCCGGAGGGTGGGGGGCAGAACCTGGCAGTGATTGGCAGGTGGCCCCGCCTCTTGGGGGAACCACTCACAAAACACAGGGAACACAACACAGCCTTAGCTACAGATATATAAAGTGTAAAGAAAATGGTGTAACTATGAGATAGATAGATAGATAGATAGATAGATAGATAGATAGATAGATAGATAGATA